>JBBPDA010000030.1:2536119-2549085 GCA_037974385.1 Arnoldichthys spilopterus
GGGTGTATACATATGCATATAGATACATTGATGTATGCACATGCACTTGAAACAGAATAGAAACAAATTAGAAATTGAGAACAACCTCCTTTGTTAAAAAAAATAAAACATCGTGAATACAAGTAAATGTACTGGACAATAAGGTCATGGCCTTTTTTGAATTTCCCATACAAGCTGTTTAAAAGGAAACTCTTCATATGGGTTATTTCTAGTAAATTTTATTAACATTTGTACCTTTACTTTTGAGGAAAGGGGTATTACTGGTGGCTGCAGCAGAATTTAGAAAAGCACTGGGGAATTCCCCTCCTGTTTGGCCCTGCATTTGCCTAGCAGAGGATGGAAGGGGGAAGGAGTATACAATAGTCGCACAGACAAGAGAAGGAGCACTCACGCTGATGTGCTACCAAAAGGAATATCCTGTGCCAGTTTCAGCACACTCAACTCGTTCATCAGAAAGGAGAAGTGGCATTTCCCTCTCCATGTCGGGCGTGCAGCAGCAGTAGGTAATTTACAGCCACCAAATGCATCCAAGGATCTTCCTCCTAGAGTTAGCTGGACCAAAGGTCATTCAATGCCGCTACTGTGAGACTGAGAAAAGCTGCCACCATGACATCATGGCTGCTGATGTCAGGAAAGCGAAAGCTGACCATGTATGTGGTAAGGCCCACTGGTGATGGTACATGCAGACATCCGAGGGGGAAGTCGGACATTGCCATTAGACAGAAAAAAACGTTACAGATAAAAACTTTTTATTATATTATTAACCAGTTATATACCAGTTGTTTTTACAAAAATGCATTTGGTAAAACTGATTGGATTAGATTCAAAGTAAAAAACATTAGAACGTTGAATTAAATCTGGCTGGCATAATTTCTGGAAATGATTCACTGCAACTTTTTAATTCATGTTCTATATACTGTATTTTGTTAGAAAATCTTTAATTTAAATTTACATAAGTCTATATGTCTATTTATTTTTCAGTGTAACAAATACAACTAAAAAAATCATGGTTAGTTAACTGGGATAATAACAGGCCTCAGTAAGACAACCTAACATGGCTTCCCTCTCCAGCAATCAGTCAGAACGATGCTAGAAGCAGTGTTTGTTAGCTGACAGAGTAACAGAGCTGGAAGTTATCATTTTTCTTCAAGCTGGGTTGTCTAATGACATTGCACTAGCATCAGGGAAAGATGGCTGGTAAAACTGGTTGTGCTAGCTTTCACTCTCCCAGCTACTACTGTGTGATGGCAAGAATTGGACAAATAAAAATTGTAGAGAAAATTACATCAACTTGTTATCATTTGTTACAGTTAAGGTTTTAATTAGTACCAGGAATAGGATTAGGTCAAGATTGGGGATTAGGTTAAGGTTTTTAGTGGAGGTTAAGGTTAGGTTAAGGGTTATGGGAAGGGTTAAGGCCAAATGTAAGTTTAGCAACAAGTAAGGCTAAGAAGAAAATTTTCTTTTCTTTTTTTTGAATGTACATAAAAGTAAGTATCTAAAAAAAATCATGTGGACTAATGTGTACTAATCTCAATAAAGTTTTCCCAAAGACAGTTTAATGCTATGATATATATCATAATCCAACAATAACAACAACAATGAAATACTATGTATGCACTGGAAATGCTAAGGATACACTGACCTGTGCACAAACGTTGTTAAAGTCTCTTTGTGCTATCCATTATAGTAGCTCATTTTATCCAATAATGAATGCAATCACTAAATCCCAGAACTTTTTTTTCTCCTTTTATGACCGTCATGGAAGCAGAAAGGAAATGGACAAGAAACAGATGGAGTTTTTTTCTCTCTCCCTGAAGTACATTTTCAAAAATGGGACTAATTGGTATTCTTGGAAAAAGACCAATGGCTCATGCATGTGTGAACATTAAACTGGACTGTGCAAGTCTGTGCGCACACATGTGTGCTTAGTCTGACTGTCGACACCAAAGCAGTGTGGCAGCGTCTGGTCCCTGGCCGTTCACGACACCCTTGGGGCCCCAGTTTTAGAGTCAGACCCTGCTGGAGTCAGCCCCACATCCACCTCGCTTTCCCTCAATCCCCATCTAAAATCAGCCTCTTGCTTTCCACCTTATTGACCAAGTGGTCTACGCCCAAACCCTGCTCGGCCAAAAATCACTGACCAGTTTCCTATTTGACTGGAAACTGTAGATTCCCCAGAAGAATGCTGAGCCCACCCTCTAACAATTAAACAAATTGCAGGGAATTGGATTTGGAAGGTCTGGGATGCGTCTGTGCTACGAGTTGTCATCTGATTTAGGGATCAGGACCAAAGCCTTGGCTCAAAAAAAAAAAGACAAAGTGGCAAGACCGGAGTAACAGGGTTAACTCCCTTTACAGAGCGGTTTCTAATGCTCACCTGTTCAACTTGAAACTCCATTGCCCACACAAAGCAACATGAACTCTTTGTAACTACACAAGTGTGATGCTGATTGACTGGGTATAATGAAAGTTAGCTTGAAGCAGGACTTGAACTGTCTAACCAAGTGCATCCCTAGTGTAGACCAATGTCATGCCAAATGAGCTCAAGTTAGCCAGCAGTACCCTCAGGGTATACTGTTATTCTGCATACGTGAGTTAGAGGTTCTTATTTGGTATCTCTATCAAGAGCAAGAACACACAAACAGAAACACTGGTCTAATATACTTACCATTGGTACACTTTAAAAGGCGAAGAGTTCATTAAAAAAGACATTTATCCGTTTAATGAAATTTGGCTTTTATTAGCGCATCCCTGGAAGTAATAATGAATTCATTATTCTCAGGATGACATTGCACATGTAATGCCAAAAATAACAGGTAACTGAATATCTAATCCCATAGTGAGTGGATGAAAAATATAAATATCTATTCCTTTCCCATGGAATGTAGTGAACATTTAAAACTCATTTAGACCAAGAGGGATTAAAATTTACCTGTACATCACTCTTTGATCTGACATTAGAGGTCATTTATAGATTAGACCTAGATTCCTTATTAGGAAGATTATATATTCTGACATTTTAGATGTTATACTACACATTAAATTAAACTAGGTACATACTTACAAGAATCAGTATATACGGTCATTTTCAATACATTTCAGTGTCACTGTTGAAACAGCCATTTAGTCATAGTCACAACTAGTTGCATAGATGTTTGCAAACACTTTCATTAAATCTGTTTATCACTCTGATATTCACAACA
The DNA here is from genome assembly GCA_037974385.1 of Arnoldichthys spilopterus. NCBI lineage: Eukaryota > Metazoa > Chordata > Actinopteri > Characiformes > Lepidarchidae > Arnoldichthys > Arnoldichthys spilopterus. Next base: position 2,539,326 of record JBBPDA010000030.1, read on the forward strand.
GAACACAAAGAATAACACATCAGTACAAAGATATTAGGGGATATTATTAACTAGCCCATGAAGACACACAAGTGTTTTTTTTCTGCAACCAGAAGGCATCACAAGTCACAGATTATTGTGTGTCTAGGAATGTACTGTATGCTGGTGTCAGGTTTCTTCATCACACCTTCTGACTCTGTGTGGCACTTCCAGTATAATTTCTTTAGACTCTGCTATGGAAGAATTTGGCAGCAGGCAATGCAGTTAGTGAGGCATGGCACTAAATGCAGCATGCTTTTTGCTTTTTTTTCCTTCTTTTTTTGTAGAGCTAGCCATGCATGCTGCACTGCTTTCTCAGCCACTCTCGAAAGCACTACAAGCCCGATTCAGTTCAGTGCAAAACCCACCCGCATGTAAGCCTAGCTAGGCCTTCGCTGGAAGCAAAAAGAAGCATGGGGGAATAAACTAAGAGAAACGAGGACAGATCCAACCAATCTCTGGCTTGTTTTTAATGCCGGGCAGAACAAAGCTTATCTTGTTCTCATCAGGAGGACGGCAATAGTGCTTTGCAGCACAATGCCCATTGCGCTTAATTGTAGAGGCTGGATTCCCATGGTATTAGTTCCTCTGGAGTGCGTTGTTTGCCAGCGAAGGTCCTGTAGTGTGCCATCAGGCTGTGAGAGCTCCCCTCCCTCTGCCTAAGGACAAAGACGCAGGTCAGGGAGGCAGAGCGGCTGGGCCTTTCAGCGGGCTGAGCACCCTGGGACGAGATGTCTTTCCCATGCCAAGACAAAAGCATTAAAGACAGAGGTGCACATATCATTTACAACCTTAACCAGGAGCTAAGATAGAGAGCTTCGATCAGTGGCTAATGATTATTGAAATCCTGAGTCCGGTAAGCATGGAAAAATGAGATCATGCTAAGTAAGGGGTTGAACCAGCAGTTTGGGATAGGGACATGGTGGGAATGTGATGTGCAGACTGTAGATTCTTCTCAAACATTGATTCGAAATGAAGTGATGCTGCTCCATCAGAATCTGTCTATGACTGATTCATGCAGAGTACAATAAGCACGCGCTTACTTTACTTCCCTGTTCTTCAGGATCTACCTGCTGCCTAGAGAAAGCTGTATGCCCCTATAAGCCTCTGAATCTTGGCTGAGGACCTCCTGTGATCTAACTACAGAACAAAGTGAGCCTCGTCTTCCTGGCGTCCTGTAATCATCCTGTATCACCGAGGCGGAACTGCTCAGTCCTCCCTGTTCAGTGAGCTGATAGCCACTCTGACCTAGAGATACCATCTTGTCCAAGAGATAGCGTCTGATGCAGGCCCAGAAAACCTCTTTCCCCAGTACCCCCCTCAGAACAATACAGCCAATTTGTGAGCTGCACATTCTCCTCTACAAGTTCCGAACGGAATACGTCAGGTGTTTTGCCAGTGAGATGGCTGCAATTTGTTGTCAAACACTCTGATCACCCTTGTCCCCCTTCAGGCTTCTTAATGTCAGAAAGATGAACTCAAGCTTTCCAGCGCATCTGCGTGGGTGTGTGGCTGTCAGACTTTTCCTGCAAGTAGCTCTAGGGTGCTGAACAGAAATCATGTATGTGTCTGTGTGTGTGTGCGTGTGTGTATGCCTGTGTGGTGAGTTTAGCTGACAGATGTCTAAAAGCATGAGTAAGTGTAGATGAGCATGCAGCGCTCCAAAGTTGCCTATTATTAAAGAAAACATTCCAGGGTTTCCATAGGAACTCTGAGTGCTGACAGGTCTTTGTCAAGGCAGAATTCCTCCATGCTGATCTCTTCTCTCTCTCACTCGGGACAGGTACCAGCAGGTAAGGCAGCTTCAAGTTTCATGACCCGCCCTTGCCTCTTCCTGTTGCACGTACGCTTTACTTTCTAGAAAACAGCTCGCTGGATGCAACATTGGAGCTGTGCTCTGCATAAACATACCCTACACAGTCAACATCATATTGATGCACACGGCATCCATCCACAAGTGAATATGCTGACTCGGACACTCTAATCTTCATCTCACCTTTAAGACTTCAGGTCTCCCAAAGAACGACAACTCATCTGGGAGGCAATCCATTCCAATGACCTTTAATTGCTTTTCAAACGGGCCGCACAGGATTCTGACAAATCCTCTGTTTGCCCTTCACATTAGCAGGAGTGGATGCTGGGCCAGCCTCAGTTCCTGTTCCATTCACAGGGCTCCAGCTCAGTAAGCAAACAAGCAGCCTAACCTGCAACTCTGAGGATGCCAGTGTCAATAAATCCTATCACAAGGCTCCCTTATGTTGCTTCAGAGAGCAATGCCTGTCATCTTGCACGACTCAGATGTTCATATTCCCTGTTGATATAGATAAAGTACAGTAAAACCAGAACCTAACAGGCCAATAAAATGTCAGTGATGTCAGGGAATTAAATCAAAGCATTTCAAAGTGACATCAGAGTGTGACTGTGCTGTGATTGTACATGTTTACATGGGTGTGTGTGCTTCTGGAACATCTTTACAACAAGCCAAAACCAAAGCACTCCAAGTGAAAGTGTGTTCTTAACTGTAAATTCCTTCACACTAATGGATTCATCACTTCCAAGGACTCTATCTCAATGCCAGCCTTATTCATGTGGTGAGAATATGCCCAGCCTCCTTTCATTTCCTACTCTTCTCCTATCCTCTCCACTCTTTGGGAAACACTTCAAAGAAGAACATGACATGGGCAGTATAACATGTTTACAGTTATGAAAGAAGTGAAAGTGAAAATTTGTCATTGTGAACACAACACAGCACACAAGTGCACCACAACGAAATGTGACCTCTGCATTTAACCCATCATACACGCACACATGGAGCAGTAGGCAGTTATCAACAGCGCCCGGTGAGCAGTATAGCAGGTGCCCAGGCTGGGACTTAAACCTGCAGCCTCCAGTTCACAAGGGTATGGTTCTAACCACTAGGCCACCACTGCCCAAACTGAAATTGACTGTCATTATGAAAACATGGATGTGGGCAAAAACAACTCTATTTGAACAGGAGTGGCAATATGATATAAAAGACATGAGTCTTGGTGAGTGTCAGGCAAGTGTGGGACACTCTGTCTGCTCTAACAAATTCAGCTGGTATATTTTATAGAGTAGGCTTTGACATCAGAATGTGGCGACAGTTGAGGGCATGTTGTACTGCTCATTAGAACTAATTGTCCAATCGAACAGACACAGACAGGAAAAGGACATAAACAGAAGGCTAATTAACCCTCAAGGTTCCACAGCAAAGTATCACCAGTTTAGTGATATTAGCAGTGTCTTTTTAAAAGCCTGTCATATCTAGATTGCTTTCAGACCCTTTAAAACTGAGTTCTGCTACTTCAACTACACATTGCACAAGCTTTTAACTGTGCACACACAGGTTGTACAGTATAATCTCTGTAGAAAAGCATTGCCAGTAGCAACCACATGAACCTAATAGCAAGCATTGGCTTGAGGGATATAAGACCTTGGTGTAATGAAACTCGGTTCTGTGGAGTGATGGAACACTATGGTACCTCTGGGAAGAGTTGCAGTGCCATTTGTAAAACAGAACGAATCATCCAACAACAGTACCTCACCTCTCCAGCCAAATGAATACAATCACTTCCTCGCAGCAATGTTCCAACATCTAGAGTAATGCCAGACTGCAGCAAAGGGGGAGACAAACTCTTTATTAATGCTGCTGATTTCAGAAGATACACTGCAGACGTGTTCTTAGAGAAGGTTATTTTATGATTCATTTAGTCAGCATTTCTGATCTCCTCCTGCCCAATGCTTGGTACAGCAGGAGAGAATACGGGTGTTTCCATCATGCCCTACATCCATTAGTATGATTGATGATAAAATGGCAGCATTGTGAAACAACGAACTACAGACGTGCTGTAAGTATACGTGCACAGCAAGAGAGCTAAAAGAGACTAAATATTTATTTCGCCTGGCTGCACTACACATCCAAGATCAGTTTGGAATACTGGTATGAGTTATATTTCCATGGCTGCTTTGAGTGACACAGAGCAGGGCTACCATCTACAGAGCCAGAGTTGGTAAACACAGACACACCTCACGGACTCTAAGTGAAAGACATGGATAGGCCTACATGAATTTACCTGTTTCATGAACCAAGAACATGCCTTGTCTGTTAAACAAATAAGTCTATTAAACTTCTATGAGAACAGGTGTTACCCCAGAATCAATAACTTGTGATTTGTTTGATAAGGATTACAATTATATAGATATAGGAGGGGTGCTCCTGTATTACCACATATAGGTCCCATATGGGCACCACAATTGAGGATTTCCAATCACACTAATGACGAGTTTTCCAGTGACAAATCTGTGTTTAATGTAATTTGTTCTGAAATTCCAAACAATACCATAACCTTTAAGAGCCCTTGCTGATAAGGAGCCCTTCTTTAATCAGCACCTCTAATCTCTCAAAATTTAGCTCTGTCTGGCCAAGCGGAAGTCGTTCCGATGTGGAACAGCAGCTACCAATGTCACTCTCTCTGCTAAAAGCCTGTTGGGATCTTATCTGGAATAGTAAGAGCCCAGTGCACAGTGCCCAACAGACAGATGTTGATCATGCCAGTACAGTGAACCGACAAGGAGACTGATACCGAAAATCCCTACTCAGACTGGTGGGGAAGGCAGGAGGGATTTGTATACTGAATAATTTGCCACTAATGTGAAATCATCACCAGTGCACATTTACAAGGAGGATATTGCAATAAAAAAGTTGCTTGTCCAAGCCAAAAGCTTTCATCAAAAAAAAAAAAAAATGTCCCTTTGTTTAATTTGGAATCTGTACCGTGAAGTGACTGGTAAGAGCTGGAAACAGCTAAAAACCGAGGACAGATTTATGGATATTTAAGGACGCCGGCTTTTTAGGGAGCACACAATGAAGCGGTTACATATCACGTCTCCAGTTTGGAAATGGAGTCAGGTCCAATCAGTTAACGAGCCTCAACTGTCAAAATACTTGCGGAGATTGAGCAGTGCTGGTTGAGGCGCTGCCAGCAGCAGCTTGCTCACCCTCTGCTGCCATGCACACACACCAGCACACGTGCACACATACATATAAACACACAAAACACTCCCAGTCGACCAAAGCACAACTCCTTCAGCCTCTCTTGCATACACATATCAGCCATAGCATTAAAACCACCTGCCTACTGTTATGTAGGTCCCATTTGTGCCAGCAAAACAGCTCTGACCCATCCACGCTTGGACTCCACAAAACCTCTGAAGGGGTGCTGTGGTATTTGTCACAAAGACGTTAGCAGCAGATCTTTTAACCCCTGTAAGTTGTGTGATGGGGCCTCCATGGATTAGGCATGTTTGTCCAGCACATCCCACAGATGCTCATTGGGCAGTGGTGGCCTAGTGGTTAAGACATTGCCCTTGTGAACTGAAAGTCGCAGGTTCAAGTCCTAGCCCAGGCACTACTGAGGTGCCCTTGAGCAAGGTACCATCCTTCTATATGGCTTCCCAGGCACTTTTGATAGCTGCCCACTGCTCTACGTGTGCACATGTGATGGGGTAAATGCAGAGGTCACATTTCGTTGTGGTGCTTGTGTTCTGTTCACAATAACAAATAGTCACTTTTAATTGAGATCTAAGGACTCAATTATGACTAAGACCATATCAACACTTTTCTCAAAGCTTTCCTGTTTTTTTGTTGTTGTTGTTGTGTACCAGGACACATATACTAACATTCACATGAACACCAGGACCCAAGATTTCCCAGGCAGAACATTGCCCAGAACATCACACTACCTCTCTAGGCTTGCTTTCTTCCCATAATGCATCCTGGTGCCATATCTTACCTAGACAAGTGACACATGCACCTGGCTATACACGTGAAGTAAAAGAAAATGTGATTTTCCCAATGTGCCTTTGTGGAGAATCTGACCCAGTTGCATAGTCAAAGTCACCTTTGCTTCCAACATGCTCACTACCACCCCCTTTGAAAGGTACCAGTGTAACAAGATAATCAGTGCTATTCACTTAATTGGTACATGTAATTCGTTTCTGAGTTGTGGCTGAGCGGTGTTTGGAGAACGCTCATACTCCTACACCCATGCACACAGTCACACAGTCTAGCACAGTACAGATACTAATTCAAGCATAACATAATTAATTGTGTCCATGGAAAGATATGATGGCAAGTGGAGAAAAGCAAACAAGCCTCGGCAGTACATAATGAAACACCTCTCATTATGTGTCGCCTGGGGCTGCACAAATGGCAGGTAGCGGCTTGCTGGAAGGGGAAACCTGGGTTTGTGTGCCCAGTGTGATGGCACCAAGTCTGGGGTCAAGACTGAACCTTACCCAGCATCCCCTTGACATCCTACTCCACCCAGCCCTATGCCCAGGTTGCCTTAGCCAAAAAATGCATACTGATTAATCTGTTCCATGAACTAAATGTATCTGTGAGAGAACTAGGCAACTGTATGGCTCTATGCACAATTATCTATCACTAATCATCTGTTGACATTCACTATTAATACCTCAGTTATTATTTGACTAATTACAGCTCCTAGGGAAATCTAGATGAAGTCAATTTGAGAGATTTAGCTTTCAAAGAACCTTGTGGACAGTAATGGACAGTAATTATTTTAGCCTGAAACCAACTGTGGGGTGTAATCACTGTCCATGTAGGAAGTGGGGGCTTCCAGATACTTGTAGCCATTAGTTGCAGATGCCTGGAACTCAAAATGTTACATTATATGTCCAAAATGATCCAGACATGCTTCTTAATTAGTGAATTCAACTAGTTCAGGTGCACCCACTGCTAAAAACTGGCATCCAGCCCCACACACATAGCCAGTATAATCTACATACAACAGCACTGTCAATAAAATGAACACTCTTTTTTTCTCTTGTCCAGTGACTAGAGAGGTTTAAAGCCCCTCAACATTGGGCTGTAGACATTCTCTGGAGTCCAGTCCAACACTTTTCGGATGGGCTAGAGTGGCATTTGTTATCTAGACTTTATCATCCAACATCGGTACCTGAGCTCACTAATGCCATTGTGGCTCAATGCAATAAAATCTTCACTGCAGATGCTCGCAATATCTAGTGTAAACCCTTTCTAGAAGATTAGGGTTCGTCAGTGCCACAAAGAGAGGAGAAACAACCAATTTCAATACATCAGTATCCTGCTTGGCAACCGATCCAAGGCACTCAGATTTTGCTGAAACAGCATATAAAAGATACTGTCCTCTATCTGAACCAGAAGTTTTGAGCTGACAAATCAGAGAAGGGGAAGAACAGCTCGCATGGCTCCAGGACAGGTAAACTCCTGAAGGAGACAAGGAGTTGTTTGTTTAAGACAAAAACATGACACCTTTTAATACAACTGTCTATTTAAAAAAAAGAATTAAAGCCACAAAAAGGGAAGCCTTACAGAAGTAAAACAAAGCACTAGCACTCCTTTGTCGGCTCCAATTCTCTTGACTCACCTCGAAGTCTCTTGACTTATGTCTGTACTTTAGAGTGAAGGCCAATTATCAGTTTATGTGCTGTATTCACAGCAGGGATTCATGACTATTTGCTTGCTTGGTGCAGTGCGTCAATAGCAAAACTGTACTTCCCTTTGAACATAATCCAGCTAATCTTGGAGCTTAGCTTTTTTTTCCATCTGTAAGGGCCTGCATGTTGTGCAAGAATCGTTTTGTGAGAGTCATTTGTATGATTCAGGACTGCTTGACTGAAAAAGCTCATATAGCTAAGAATAAAAGACAGGTTTGTGGTGACCAGGTAGCACATCATAATGCATAATGTTTGGTAAAAGGCTTCAGTGATCACAGTCACTTCCTTTTCTTTATTGGGCAAGGTACACTTGATGCACAAAGTGTATAACTCAAAACAACACACTATACCTCTTCTTTCCTCTTGCATTCCTACTGTTCAACTCAACAGAGCAAGTAATACAAATGGGTTATATCACAGTGCCACAGAGCAGCAATGCCTTCAGTTTTCGATCTTTAATGCAAAAAAAAAAAAACTAAAAAAGCTAGATGTACACATTGGTAGGTTGAGTGATGATGTGCGGTGTGTGACATCATGAACATGAGCAGTTCTCTAAAAGTGGAATATCCTAGAGATGAATATGCTGTATATGTAAAGACTTTTCCCAGGCTAGATGGGAGAAGAACTGATGAGGTGCTATAAACCTGAGTCTTTAAGGAACGAGTCTATCCAAAAGGTTTAAAAATAAAAGCTAAAGTAGATTTAAAAAAAAACTGTTAGTATGAGCACATTTGCGTAATTTTTATTTGCTATAAATATGTGCACAGCAGCAAATGAGCATGACATTTGCATAAAGTTAACTGCCTATTAGCTTCCAGGAACTTTATGCAATAGTGGCAGCAAAAATATATACCTTTACAATCACAGGTATATATTTATGCTTTTTAGCCCTTTAGCCCTTTTGTTTAATATATGGCTACATTGTAAATAATAAATATTGATAAATCGATTGATTATTAGCAATACTAGACTTTTAGGTGCAACAAGAAGTCATAGTGAGAAAAAACAATTATCATACATGCTTCTTCCAGTTGTCTTGGGGATGTGGCATTGACCTTTGCCATGCTGTGGTGGAGCAGGAGGCCTGTCTGGGCCAACAGCACTATTCCACTGCTGTGGTTTCTCACTCAGGATGGTTCAGGGAAAGCCAAATGGAGGGCTAAGCATGTAGGTGGGCTAGCATCTCAAAGAACATGTGGTGCTGGTTTCAACTGGTTGCAGTTGTCTAACAAAGAGAAATACACCAACCATCCAGGCAAAAAAATTGGTTTCCAATGTAGGTTGTATTTGCTTTGGGAAATTAAGGACTAGTTGCATCAAGACTTAAGTTCATATGTCTTGGTTGGAGGAGATGTAAGTGAGTGAGGGCTCCAGTGACTATCAACATGATAACAACTGAAGGAGGTAGCTTCTATTCCTAGCTGTTGAAGGTCACTGAATGACTGTGTGTACTTGTGTTTTACAAGATAGGTGTGGCTTCACTCAAGCCTGCTAAAGAAGCGCTCTCAGAGTAGGTCTCCTTTCCAGTCCCACTGTGCTGAATCCTGTCCAGCTGATGGAAGAGTCTGCAGGAGCCAACCCTGCTAACTTATACCAGGTGCTCCAGCCCAGGCCATAAACAGCAGGCCCACCTAGACACCCTAGCCTCAGTTTTCACCCTAAAAACCACAGCCCACCTTAGTGTTCCACTCATTTATTCTAGAACAATCTCTAGTGTCTTCCTCAGATCCTCTTCAGAAAAGCTCCAAGAGTGATTCTCATGGTCATTCCTTTACACTTTATTCATAATGATGTGAGAGAAAAGACAGGCCCATGCTGTTTGCTTTTGAACAGTGTTCTAAGCTTCACGTACAAAGAAAATTGCACAATGTCTTCTGCCAACCGGTTGGACAGTAAACAGAAGATTAGGGAACAGAAGCCAAACATGAAACCAAGCAGGCTTTTAAAAGCTATTAATCTCCATTTTCCATTCACTTCACATTTGATGAGATTCACCCCCACTTTCATCTGTAAAATCAGTAAAATCTGATTTGTATTATAACTAAAATGTTTTGTGTAAATATTCAGAAAGGATGATGGATGAATGATAGCACCATCTGTCAGTGCAAACAGTAGAAACAGTGTAAAGTAGAAAATTACTACACAAATGTAGTGTGTGTGTGTGTGTGTGTGTGTGTGTGTGTGTGTGTGTGTGTGTGTGTGTGTGTGTGTGTGTGTGTGT
>JBBPDA010000030.1:2566383-2576521 GCA_037974385.1 Arnoldichthys spilopterus
AGAGAAAGAGGAAGAGATAGACAGAGACAAAGACAGAGAGAGAGAGAGAGAGAGAGAGAGAGAAAAATGAAGAGATAGAAAGAGACAGAGACAGATAGAGAGAGAGAGAGAGAGAAAGAGAGAGAGAGAGAGAGAGAGAGAGAGAGAGAGAAAGAGATAGAAAGGGACAGAGAGAAAGAAGAAGAGATAGAAAGAGACAGAGAGAGAAAGGGAGAAGTCAAGGAATTGTACTGTAGTCATGCCAATGTCAGGCAGAAGTAAGACTATAAAGGTGTCATGAAAACAGAGTTTGCTCATTTAAAAAAAGAGCAAGTTTAGCCTTTTATCAAAGATGGCTGAATCCTCAGTAAAGCCCTAGGGACAGCAAATTGCTACTGACTGGCAAAAAGTGCAATTAAGGCAATGCCTCTGGAACTGAGCCTATACTTTGGTATGAGGTTATCAAATTGGGTTAGAGGAGAAGGAGCACCCTCATTGTGGTGCATGCACTTCACCCCAAAAGCTTTCTGTGTGAGCCAACTCCGCCCCCACCCACTGTCCCCCAACCCCCACTGGGCTCGTACCTCCACCAGAGCCAGGCTTTATTGAGTCAGGGCTTGAAGCCGACAGTGAACGGCACTTGAATAGGAAATTACCACAGAGGGGTTCCATAAGTTTTGAAGGAAAGCACAATATGCAATCCATCTCTCGATGACATGTGCACACAGACACACAGACACACACACATTGACATACAGAAAACTATATTAAGAGAGAACTTGGAACTGATGATGATGATAAAGAAGAAGTAATACAGGAAGAACATCCAAAACATCCAGTCTGAAGCACTGAACAGTATTTGTAGCCTTACAGTGCATTAACATTGGTCCATTCTCAAAGGGGAAGCACCAGTTCCACATGGCAACACAATGCATGACTGGCAAATTAGACTTGGGGGATGTGGTACATCAAATATTATGCAAATATTTCTAGCCTACGCAATATCACTTGTGTCTGCAGTTAACACATTGCATAAAACATTCCTTTCAAAGGTTCCTGTACAAGAATGCAGGTAAAATCTATTTTTATCTATTTAATTTAAAACAAATTTTTCTCCAAAATTCAAAACTAGATTGTTAAGAATTAAAAAAAAACATTTAATACACTGGAATCACTGACACTTACTGCAAGTGATCAAGAACATCATATTTGAATCAACATTGTGGAAAATATTCAAACATATATGATATTCTAACTATTGTGTACTGCCAACAATACAAGGGTGAAAACTAGCAAGTGCTACCCTTGCATGAAGGCAGCCAAATAAATGCACTGGGCAGAGTGATGCAGAGAATACAAACTGACAAATCTGTAAGCTAATGGACTCCTGCACTGGCTAGCATCGTGATGATCATAAGTGGGAGCGGGATAGCCATCCTGCCCACTCAGGGAGAGTAAAGCCAATTGTGGTCTCTGGATTGATCTCCCATTCATAGGTCCAACGCTATGGCCAAGGATGCCCAACTCCAGTGCTGGAGATCTACCACCCTGCAGAGATTAGCTTCAACCCTAATCTAGCACACCTGATTCAGGTAAAAAAAAGACCCTCAGGTTGTCTGAATATAAAAGCCAGGTGTTTTTGATCTGAAATCTCCAGAACTGGAGTTGTGCAACAATGACTTAGCAAGATTCAAAAATGTTCACTAGTTAAAAAGAGTAGAAATGAAATGTTGACAAGCCAAAAGTTTACTTGAACTTCACAGGGAAAGTTCTCCTAATCCATATGCAGCCAGCTAAAGAAGACGAATGCATTCATGACCATCGCTGGCACCATACCAATGCAAATGCAGCACAAGATGCTCAAACACAAAATGGATTTTCAGGTAAAGTAATGCAACAAATATAGCACTGTGTCATTTCCAAAACTACATAATGGAAACTTGTGGAGGAAAAAAAAAAAGATGGGCGGTAACTTTCCTGAAACTCACCTGTTTCGCCTACTCAAAAATTTCCATATGCCAAAAAATGAGAAGGTACATGCCAAACTGCATAAGATAAATTCACCCTTGCGCACCATTAGGCACCAGGAAATAGCCAGTGCTCTGCTTCAGCAGGTGTAACTTACAAGCGTCTCTGACTAAAACACTTGTTTTTGAGCTGTGTATCTTTTAAAGGCAGGATGACAAAATAAAGAGTGGACCTTTGCCATGCTGTTATCAATAAATCTGGTCATGGCAATGGAGCAGTGACAGGATGTAAGCTGGATGGACCTGTCCAACCTGCCTTAGGCCTACTTCCTCACTCTGTTTCGACACTCATGCACACACCTATCAGCACTTATCGACGGCAGTAAATCAACAGCAGATAAGGCAGTCTGACAGACCTAATTAGTCAATGTTTACAATCCAAGTTTGCTGGTACTTGTGTATATAGACATCCCTGCTTCTAGAAACGGTTACCAAGGGAAAATACAGACCAGACCAATAACTTCAGATATCTGGGTTGAAAACATGACAACAAGCACACCTCTGTTTTTGGCACATACTGAATTTTTGTATTTTTATTGTTTGACATTTTTAGGGCAGAAAAGTTACCCAATAAACATACATGGATTCAGTTCAGAATAAGAAAGTTGGAAGACCGACAAGCATTCCTTTTTCCATGCTGCCTGAATTATACAGTAATTTCCAAAGCATCATATGGAGTTCCCAAATGTACTAATGGTCCCATTTGAGCCTTTTAACACTTGTGTACTAAACAAATGTGATTCAAGTTCATTGAAGTCCAAAAAAGTAAGTATTCAATCCATAATGCCATGAAAAAAAACAAAAACAAATCTGGTAATCCAGTCAGGTGTTTCTTAGTACAGATCCCAAGCAGGTGTTAAGAACGTGAAATTTGTTGGAGTGTTACTCTCTGTGACTCCATGGCTGTAGTGGTGGTCAGATCAACCAGTCTGCATGTTCCTCCTCCAAGCCCACAAGACATCTACTCAGAACCTCTTTGTCTTAGCTGGGAAGTGGCTATGATCAATCCCATCCCTGCAAAAACACAATGGAGAAGTACAGTCAGAACAAACCTTTAAGTGCTGACAGCTCTAACATCCACTGCTTAGTTTAATTTATTACTGCTTATTTTCAATAAAAAACAGCAGACAGGGATGACACTCTCAAACAAAACAGCACAATGATTCCAGCAAGAAAGTGACAATTTAAGCCATTTAAGAATATGCTGATGATGAAAACACTTCCTGCAACTTTTCTGCAACTTTAGTTTGTAACAGGGACCAGGCAACACAATGCATTATGCAATTACTGCGCTTCACAGATCAAGATATCAGCAATCTCGGGGTTTCCAGGGTTCTGGATCATGCTTAGTTTTGCTGCAGTGCTATTTCAGAAATTTTATTTACATCGAAGGAAGAATGAAGGCATAGGGAGAACTTCATTGTTGTCAAAACAAACAAACAATTACCTCCATTTCATAGGTTTCAATGCATGTTAAAATTATGAAAAACATACAAATTATGTACAAAAATGTATATTTATTAAAGCAGATAATTAAATAAGGACAGGAAAAAATGGAACGATTTATTTCAGGGTAAACGGGTGATTTAGTGTCAAATAATTAAAACAGAGATATGAAGAAACAAACAGCAATGAACAGCAATGATATAGCCTTGGCCCATAGACTAGATGACTTAGCCCACACACCTGCATGTTACAATTTTTATGCTCTAAAAATTAATGTTACTTTGAAGAACTCTATAAATAGGTCATTACTTCTAACCATTTAGCAAGACTTAACACTGCATTTTTTCAATGGTGGAAATGGTCTTATACACTTTTGGTTTCTAAAATAATTAGAAGACCTTTGTTATAAAGTCAGCACTGCTTCAGGTGAAACTTGAGAAGGTTTCAGCTTGTATTTCTTTAAAAGAAACAAGTGAATTAACAATAAGCGAAAGCTAACAAATAAGGTATAGCAAAGCTCATTTCATTATTTCATTATAGAACATTAGCAAATGCTTCTAGATTAGTTCAGGGGTCAAAGACGAGATGGGACGAGATTTCTGTGTCAACTTTAATTTCTATTTAAAAAAGTATTTTATATACATAGAACACGTTCATTTAAACAAACATATCTAACATTTAAATCACTTTTCATAAAAATAAAATGTCAAAATGTGTAAAATAATATTACACATGTAACATTGGTCATTTAATGTAATGGTCAGCATTTAAACCTTATCATTAAAGATTGAAATAAATACAATAATAGGTACAAATATCAATACACAGATCATTAGAGGTTACTAAGTGTAACAAGATCAAAAAGTAATTTTAAAAATCAAAGCAAAACCTGATAGTCATGTGACAGTCTGTGTTGGTATGATAAGGACCCCTAAAGACTGAAGATTGTTTGTTATAGGTGGTGATTGTCAAGTTAAATATTAAGTTAATATTAGGTTCAAGGAGAAGACTCATCATTTGCTGTATTTTTAACTGTAAAATTTGTAATTTAGTGTAATGTTTTTGTGTAAAACAACTTCTCTGTTACCTCATAGTGTCATCCACTTTTTTTTGATAAAATGTTATTCAGAATAACAAACCATGGTCATTTATTTTTTAATGGATATATTTATATATAGTAGGGCTATCAAATCATTTAAAAAATAATTAAACTAATTACACCCTTTATGATTAATTAATCTACATTAATTGTATTTAAACATGTATATATAAATGTTTGCTGTTAGAATTATTTAAAAATATTCAAATTTAAAAGGATTGAGGCAGACTAACACAGTTTGTATCTGGACGCTTAGACCCCTTTTGTGCTAGTGCTAGCCACTCAGGTAGCAAATTTAGGGTAACTTCCCAAATCCTTTCTTTAACTCCTTTCCACCTTCAAGCAGAAAATGACTCAAGGTCTATGTGAATTGCCTTGAGGCCAAGAAGCTTTTTTGCCATGAACAAATATTTGCTTTTCTCGGTTGCCATCGAAAACATGGAACACATGCCTTTGTAAAATCGCTTTTCTTTTCCATGATATCTGCAGTACACTACGCATAATGCTTCACTCTTACCCACACTCATTTTACATCAGTGATGTGTAGAGTCAAAGCATATACCATAATGCCATTAATCTGCATGAATAATATTCAAACAGCATATTTGTACTGCACTGTCATTTTTTTTTTAATTTTGCAATTTTCAGTCAATCAAATTCATTATAAAAGTGTGAATAATTAATAAATCAACAAACCATGAATGAATGGATGGAAAAAATATTTAAAATAGTGTGATCAAGTGAAATGCATTTTTAATTATTCAAACTTTTATATTGAATTCAATTGACTGGTCAGTGAAATCCAGGGAAGTTGTCCATTCAGGATTGCAAAGTTTTAGTAAATAAGTGCCCAGCAGCCTAGGAGGAAAGTTCCGAACAAACTCATTTTCAACTTCTGCACTCTGGAACCAGACCTAGTAGGCAGGCAATAAATACAGCAGATCACATTATTGCTGGAGTGGAGCTCTAAGGGCTCCTAAGGTGTTTAGGGACCTCTTTAGGCCTCGAGTTTCCCCCCTCTGCTGCTTGATAGTGCACTCTCCCACACTCCTCCAGTTGCCCTGCTTGGCCCCTCTTCATCGCTGCAACTTTGCCCTGACTGAGGGGCCACAGGTAGGTGGCCTTGGCTTTATTTACTGGAAAGCCCCCTGATTAACTAGCATCAAAAAAGTAAAAGTAATGACCTCACATCTCCAGCCAACCCCAGGGACTGGAATCGCGACAGTGTAAGCAATGTGGCAGCTGGGTTGAGGAGTTAGTCGCAGTCTTAAGGGAAGAAAGACATATTAGAGCACCAGCATCGCTTACTGTTTGTAACCATGCTGAGATACATCAGTTGGAAAGCAGGCTTCTCCAACAGTCTGCTCCCTGAGGCTTGGGCCATTGAGCAGCAGAGGAAGAAACCGATGCCTGTCTCACCAGGCCCAAACCTGCCTGCCAGGGGTTTCACTCTTATCTCTCCATCAACACATCTCTCAGGCTGCTGGCTGCCTGCCCAGCATTGGGCATACTTCGCTCTACTAAATAGAGAGAGAGACAGCATGCAGGACAGGAAAGAAAGAAAGAAAGAAAGAAAGAAAGAAATAAAGAGAAAGTAAGAAAGAAAAAAGAAAGAAAGAAAAAAGAAAGAACGACAAAGACAGTGAAAATAAAGAAGTAAAAGAAGAAAAGAATAGAGAGAAAGAGAATGAAAGACAGAAAGAGCGAGAGTGAGAGTGCGAGAGAGAGTGAGAGTGAGAGAGAGAGCAAGAGAGAAAGAAAGAGAGAAATAGGAGGTGGAGAAAAGTATATATACATGGATCACCCATACCATTAAACCCACCTGCCTACTATTATGTACATACCCCTCGTGTCCCAAAACAGCCCAACCCCAAAGTGTGGACTCCACTAGACCTCTAAAGGTGTGCTGTGGTATCTGGCAGTATCACAAAAAGACGTTAGCAGAAGATCTTTTAACTCCTGTAAGTTGTGAAGGCCACATCAACATCTTTGTCATGTTCCTTAGACCATTTCTGAACAATCTGTGCAGTTTGGTAGGACACAATATCCTGCTGAAAGAGGCCACTTCCGTTAGGGAGGATCATTGCCATAAAGGGGGTGTACTTAGTCTGCACGGTGGGAGCATCCTACAAAAAAAGTGTTTGGAGATGCTCTGACCTAGATGTATACCTAACGCAACACACACACACACAGACACTTTTCCACCATGACATGACCTACCTGAATCATGATTATCATCAGCCCACACACCAGTACCAAAACCAACCACACACACACACACACACACACACACACACTTTGGGAGGCCATCTTTCTGAGGTGGGCAATCAAAGCATATCTTCATGCGATCTGCCAGCAGGATCTGAGGCTAGTGAGAGTGTTTGAAGTGATATCTCTGTTCCTCTGCATTTTCCTCAGTGCCATCATCACAGTCACATGGTTACATAAACCAGGGGCTGCCAACACCCACGTCCTGATGACTGCAAACACTAAAGTCCATCTGACCACGTCTCAGTACTCGACCAACGTTAGTGAGCCCATCTCCTTGTTCACACCCCAGTGTCAATATTGAATTTCACTGCTATTAAACAATTAGATGACACATCATAAATTAAACTGCTCACTCGCTGCTTCTCTCAGCACAATCAACACATCTCCGGTCAAGTCAGGACAGGTAAGGTTCTAAGGTAAGGGTGTTTTGTTTTATCTCTCTCTCTCTCTCTCTCTCTCTCTCTCTCTCTCTCTCTCTCTCTCTCTCTCTCTCTCTCTCTCTCTCTCTCTCTGGACATATTCATTGTGTCTCGACGTTTACGTGCGCTTCAGGCTGTCACAGTGGTATCATTTCAGTTGCACTGATGTGTATCTGCTTCGGTACATAGTTAGATCATGACATCAGGAGAAATGTTGTCATGGATGCAACATGCATATACACCCCAATAATGCCATTTTTCAAATGACAAGGTGTGGCATTAAGCCCTCCTAAAACTAGTACAGCAAGATGTGTACAGTGCTAGCTGGTGCTGTGTGCAACCCTCGCACTGGCTGCTTTCTATTTTAGGGAACTTTCTGGAAGTAAATCTAATGTGATGCCTCTTTGAAAACTCGTACATGTGAGTTTAAGCAATGAGAATGTGGCAAGTCAGTCAGTGAGTGAGTCAGCGAGAGACGTTGACTAATCTCCACCTGCTGAGCCGTCCAACAAAAATGTTTTATTTCCCAGAGAAAGACAGGGGAAAGAAAAAGCTAAGGACCGAATTCCCCTCGCATAAAGTGATAATGTGATAAATCAATGAAATAACTGTTTGTTATTCAATCACTGATGGGGTGTTGAACTGTGTAGTGACTAATTTACTCCGAGTAGCAGGGAACACTCATTATTCCAGCCGATGGAAAACAACCTGCAGTTCTAGCCTGGGCCTAATTCACTGTGCGAGCGCACACACACACACACACACACACACACATACACACACAAACACACACAAACACACACACACACACAAACACACACACAAACACACACACAAACACACACACACACACACACACAAACACACAAACACACAAACACACACACACACACAAACACACACCGTGACAAACATCAACAAACAATATTAAAACAATATTGAAACAGGCACAGAGTCAGGCTCTTTGGGGGGAGTGGGCCGGTCAGCGCTGGAGGAGGTTTCCAATTATTTGATACAATTTCTGATGGTCCATTAGTTTAAAACTTGTTATGAGACGCATGTAAACATACAGTTCACAAGGAAATGAGTGCCAGAATCAAACGTCAACTTTCCCTCCTATGGTCGACCTGTTAGAACTGCGTTTGTTCTGAAACTGAGCAGCTAAACGTATTCGCTGTGTGCAAACTGCAACTTCTGGAGCTACAGATGGTCAGCAAAGTCACTTGAAAACCATTTGCTGACTAGTGTACACAAACACACTTACACACACACACACACACACCCACACCAACACGCACACACCCACCCACACACACAGTCTTACTTTGGGACACTGGCACAGCCTTGCGCCAGTCCAGTGTTAAACCAGTCATGTGAAACGACCCATTCCGTCCTGTAAATCAGATTAGAGCTGTGAGCTAAGGTCCACACACACTCCTGTTCCAGAGGACTAATCAGATTTAACCGCCCAAACATACACACACACACACACACACACACAGACTGGACTCTCTTAAGGCAAAAACCATACTTAAAGCTACAGGCATCGCATATTTGTCGCTCTGTGATTCTATAATCAGACAGCAGGTATGAATCTGAAACACAGGCCTGCGGAACTGACTGATCAGATGTTTGAGAGTAAACTTGATATGCATTATCAGATGGACAACATCAGCCAAAAATGTGTTCATTTCCTATAGTCCACACAATGCTGGCCACATATTAAATACTGGAGCTCAGATTGCCCACATCATGGATAAACAGCCTTAGGAGAGATTAGCCGAGTGTCTGTTCAGAAGTTATCAAACAGCCAGATTTGCAAGGAGCAGGTCTGCACTGGGCCCAGGCCATCATTACAGATGTAGTGTAACAGAAAGTCCAGATACGATCACGATGGCTATCAAGTTTGGTCAATTTAAACATCAGAAAACACACCATGTAGCGTAACGGGATTACATGCAAAGCTGAAACGGATTACTGTACAGTTGTTCTGCAAATCTCACGAAGGCTCCTTGGTCTGTAGTACAGAAGCAACATCTCTGGCACTGGAATTTAAATAGTGCCTTTCACAATCCCAAGGTCGCTTAACAAAAAAATATATACTACTTCTACTATGCTATTCAAATGAGCTTTTATTGCCATTTCAACCATATGCAATTCACAAAGTACATAGTGAAACGAAACAACGTTCCTCCAGGACCTCTGTGCTACATGAAAACACAGGACCACAAAAGCTACACAATTGGCAACAAAGTGCATTGTGACAGTGCAAAATGACAAAGACAGAGCAGAGACCAATGCACAGTTTTTGGACCTACCAGGTGCAAGCAGCAGGTTGTGCAAAGATGAGTGTGCAGAGAGAGGAGTAAACATGAAGCATGCAACATGAAGAAGATAGCACCATAATGTTAAATATAAATAAATGTAAAGATATGCGTGTGTGTGTGTGTGTGTTGACTACACATGCTAAACAAAAGGCTTGGACAACTGTGATGCACCGACAAAGGGAATTGCAGTTAAAAATCAACATTTCTTATTTAATAATATATTTCATGTTGGGCAGAAGTAGACAGCAATACATTTATATAAATGCATTTTGAACTACATCTACATGAAATGGCATTGGAAAGAAAGTCTGTATGGTTACAAAATCCTAAAATTCAAACTTCAAATTAGTTTGTCATATTAAACTGGTTTTTACAGCATGTGTGGGGACCTGTTAGTGGTGAGTAACACAATTAGTAATTAATACCCAGAACCAAAACCATTAAAGATATTTTAGATAGTAAATTTAAATTAATAGTTTATATATTACATGATTTCCTCTCAGGTTTTGTGGGCTGACTTTTCACACACATACACAGACACACACACACACACACACACACACACACACA
>JBBPDA010000030.1:2584862-2602666 GCA_037974385.1 Arnoldichthys spilopterus
TATATATATATAAAACAATGATAATATGTAAATGGAATAAAATGAAAAACATGACATTTTTGAAACTTCTAGAAAGCTACAAAGGCAGTTGTCTTCTCTCTTAAAGAACTGTTTTACTATAATAAACGGAGATGGTTTCTAATAACGTATCTACACAAATGTTTTATAATAGAGGCCTAAAAGCCCTAATAATACCTTTATGAAATGCTGGAACTTTGAAAAGTACTGGGACCTTCCTCTGACTCTACCGCCAATGAGCAGACTAATCAAACCAGTGTTTTTTCCTAACCAGTCATTACACGATAATAAGTGTGTGCATGCATGTGTGGGGCCAGTGGGTGTGATGGAGACAAGGCATATACATACCAACGTACACATACTGACACACACAATGATTCACAAAAGCCATATCACACCAGATGACAGTTTCATAGTCTTTTTGCCATTTTGTCGACACAATCATGGAGGAGGAGATGATGATGCTGGAAGTGGGCTAATCAAAGCCAGCCGTCTGGAGAGCGGACAAGACCGCGGTCCTGCAGGCCTTTCCATTAAGCTCCACTGATAATCAGCTAGAATTCTGCAAGCCACAAAGACTCTTCCAAATCAGCAACGTGATTTAACATGGTCAGATAGCATCGACCCAAAAGACGCATTTACTGCATGTGTTTACGCTGATGTAAAACACAATGAGGAAATGGGAATGAAAAGTCCAAGCAAACTAGAACAGCTCATCGGGTTGAGAAGCTTCTATTTATCCAATTTTGAGAAAATATCTTATTATCAATTTTCATATAAATACTGCTTTTTCTACACATTTAGCTCCAAGCTTGTATTGGTGATATTTACTATGCATGGCTACTTTTGTGGTCCTATAATTGCTCTTACACAAAACTAACCAGAATAAATGATGCAGCTGCTAGAAGCACTGTTTAATTAAACATTCCTTCATTTTCCAAACCACTTCTTCCATTTTCAGGTTGCAGGGAAGCTGGAGCCAGTCCCAGCGGACTACAGGCCCGAGGCGGGGTACACCCAGGACAGGAGGCCAACCCATCGCAGGGCAAGTTTAATTAAACAACTAAAATAAATATAATAATAGAGTGAAATAAATCAATATTTGAGAAGCCATAATTAACCAGATGTAAATTTGGCATATTTTCATTACTCAAATGTCTCATGCCAGTTGCTAAATGCTGAACCACATGCTGGAGGCGACTGTGCTAGTCGCTAACTCAGGCTAACAGTTCTACCCATTGCAGAGCGGGTTAGATTCTGTCTGGTTACGCATTAGATTTTTAGTCTGTACTCAGTGGACGACCAGTGACCAAAACCCGTCTTTTGTTGTTTCGACCTATGAACCTGCAAGGGACTTTAATGTAATGATGCCATGACAATTTCACTTCTAGTGCAGCAAAGTGTAGTGCAAGTGATGCATTTTCCTACTCAGGAAACATTAGTTGGTTTAAAGAATCTGATGGTGAAATGATCTTGGGCTTATTTAACATACGGTTAAGTTCCACATGGCACCAATGCCAGTTGGGGAGACTCTGGTACAGTTGTTTCCTTGTAGGATCCACATTGTTTTTTAAACTATGGATTTTTATTGTGTTTTTGTATGTAACTTGTAATGCATGTAATGCATGTATGTTTTTATATAATTTACTCTACAAACCTCATTTCCAGAACAGTTTGGAATATTTCCCCAAAATGCAATTCAAGAAACCTGCAATACATTTAATCACATGAATCAAACAAAAGTGCAAATAACAGATTTTTAATAGTTTTACTGACCAAAGAACAGCTTTTTAATAGTTTTACTGACCAATCAACTTTGTGTAGTCCACTTTTTTGGGCTCCTGGGTTTGTTTTGTGGTCAGAAGGCCGAATTAACTGTATTGACTCACTACTGGTTGTTTAATCTCAGAGCAATCTTGATGCATTGCCATAAAACATAACAAAAAAGGACACCACATTACTGTAATCCAGTTTTATACAGTCCTTACACTAGCATTAGCTCTGTGGTCATACACAGACCCTAGGATCAAAAGGATGTGGACACTTTAATGTCCACTTCAAACAGCATGTGTAATGAAAAGATGACCTAAAACAGACATGGAAGCTCTTCAGCCTTTCGTTCTCATAGGATGAGTCTGGTCTCCTCGAATGGCACGGTCTCAGGGTTAAGGGGCATCCGCAGAGGTCAGGCGTGGTCTGCGGGGAAGGACGTAGCAGCTCAGTTCGTCCCTGTGGGGTTCAGACACACACGCTGACCCTGGAGAGGCCTGCGGCAAGAGAGGAGAGGGACATACGATAGGATGGAAGATGGGGTTGCTGGTGCTGCACCCCTGGTTTGGGTTGCAGTGGGACCTCTGATAAGAGGCCAGCCACTGACAGAGATGCGGGATGGGGAGGGAGCAGCGGAACCCCTCTATCAACCCCGCGCAGCTCCGTTACTGTAGAGCGCTGAAAGAGCTGTGCAGCCGATGAAGAAATGCCTTTCGAAACTGTGAGGTCACATACCACAAACAGCTCTTCAATTACATACTGTGCTCAGCGGCTTCCGAGAGGAGGACAAGCCATAAAATGGATGCGAGAGCTAGAATTAAGGACGTTTGTGCAACTAACACTCAGGAGTGATTAGTAAAGAGGTCGCTGAAGGTCACTTACTGAGGCTAGCTTTTTCTAAATCACAGAGGAGAAGTGGAAAGTTATCCTGAAGGAATATAAATGCACTTTTTTTTTAGAGGATAATGAATTTGAAGGGCTCTACAACAACAGAATTTCTGTTTACAATGAAAGAAATGCAAACAGGCTAAGCCTGGAGTCCTAGAACAAAAAAAACAAACAAAAATTTTCCATATTGGGCATCAAAACATCTGAATAAAAGTACTTCCTGAGTCACTGACAAAGCCATATCATTACAATGCAGCAATCTAGAAACTACGTTCTTTATCTCAGGAAGATAAAGTACAGCCTCCGGCTTCGGCCACACAGCCAGCGGAGCGCCAAGCAGGAAGGGGAGCCAGTACGGCATCCTCATCTGGAGCGCATTACCTCTCCTCTGAGCTGGCGAACCCTGCTGTTGCTCTCTCACTTTCTGACAACGCTCTCTAAGCCTGAAAGTGGCTGACGATGCCATCGCAAGGACCTGGAGTGCCCAGGCACAGAGGGACTCTTCTGAGAGAGCATGAGAGTAAAGACTAAGACTAAAACAGAGAGAGAGAGAGAGAAAGAGAGAGAGACAGAGAAAGAGAGAGAGACAGAGAGAGAGAAAGAGAGAGAAGGGGAGATGGAAAAAAAAATCTGTGTGCGTTTCCTTTACCCTGCGGTAAGAAGAGGCCGGGAGTTAATGATCCCCAACATCTGGAAGCATCTGCCACGGAGGATTATCTTGTTTTGGGGTTGGGCTTTTCCCAAGCCAAACCCTTCAAATGTCCCTCCACCCCACTGCAGCGAAAAAGATCACTACAATAACCAGCAACAAACCGTAATCTATTAGTCATGTGTGCAGAGAACAGGATGGGATGAATTAAAGCCTTAGCCTCTTAAGGTGAAATGTTTCATGGTCACACCAAGATATCTGATAATGTATGCAACCTAAAATGCGTTTGTTGGCAAGTTTTAAGCAAATGACAAGCTAATAGGTCGCAACTTCTTCCTTAAAAAAAAAAAACCACGCTTATTCCGCCTAGGCACTAATCTAAGCGCATAGTAATGAAGGATAACCAATATATCACTAACTGAGCCATGATTAAAGTCATCTTTTGTGATGAGCAATGTTCCTAAGTATGTAAAGAAGCACCCTCCCTCACCAAGATATGCTAGCCGAGCATCTCGTAGCTCCACGCTAGGCCTGAGGGCAGTGTGATGTTAGTTTTCGAGAGGTAAACGGCCTCTCTCATGGTGGGCTCCTACCCTGCCCGGCATAAGCACATGGTTCCCATTGTGGTTGAAAGGCAAAAGGATTAGAAGCAGAGTAAGTAAGGAAGGGGAGTGCGCTGCAGTCTCTTGCCCCATGGTGTGATCTGAGAGCTTTCAGGGCCAGTTGAAGACTGCTGATTCGCACACCCTGGATGCTGTTTATGGAGCAGCGATAGGAAGAACCAGAGGTAGGGGGCTGCAGAGGGTTGGTGGTACCCAGCAAGGCACAGAGGGTTAGGCCAAAGGGAGCAACAACCACCCGCCCCCCACGATGACAGAGCTGCCCTGCACTCGGGCAAACAGGCGATCGGTAAGGGATATGAAAAGGTGTTGAAATCAAGCGGATTTGGGTTTTCAGAGATTGTCTGACAGTTTGAGGGGGAGAAAAAAACCTTCAAAGCAGGGATTAGAGAAAGAAAAAAAAGAAAGTGAGGGAGAAGGTAGAGTGGAAAAACAAAGGAGGTGGTAGGACATGTTGAAAGAGAAGGGAATGGTGAACTCTGGAAGGGCAGTTTTCAACATTTCAGCATTACTGTTGTATGTGTGAAGCATTTTTCTTTTTGCACTCCCCTTTAGAACTGAATTCGGCATTACTGTGGGCTCTGGAGCTGTTCTGGCAACTTCCAAAAAAATGTCTATTTTGATTCTTAGTTTGGTAGAAAAACCCTGTTTAAGATGTTCACATTCACAGTAAAATGCAACACAGTCTGAAAGAAGAAAAACTGACACCCAGTGTGGATTTAGTCAGTGAAAATTAAGTAAAAAAAAGTGAAAATCAGCCAAAGAACAGTGAGGGTTGGTGTGAAACAACTGTCTTACATCAGGTCTGTCCAAAGCTAAAAAAAACAATAAAAAAAAAACAAAATTTAAAACACTTTATATACAGAAAAAACACTTTATATACAGACTGCTGACATATTAATGGAAAAATCCACATAAAGTGTCTTAATAAGGTGTTGGGCCACCATAGACCATTAGAACAGCTTCAATGCACCTTGGCATAGAAGTCTGTGGAACTGTGCTGGAGGGATGGAATACCATTCTTACAAAAGATATTCCCTCAATTGGCGTTTTGGTGGAGAAAACTGTTGAACACATAGGTCCAAAATCTTCCAAGAAGTGTTGAACTGGGTCGCACTCTCATGAATGTGTAGGCCAAAATTTACATCATTTACATCATACTCATCAAACAATTCAGTTATTAGGACATCGTCATCCTGCAAAACAGCACTTTTATCAGGTCAGAATTCTACTTCATCATAAGATAAACATGTTTTCAGACACTCGAACCAATACTGAAGAATTAAGCATCATTACAGCAATTAGCTCTTAAAAGTAGGTAACTCAGACTAGTTGACAGGACAATTTACAGACAACAGCATGACAAGATAATGTGAATGTGTGCTGTGTCAGCCTAGATTTGTTACAAAATCTGATCAGATTCCCTTTTTCCCCTCTGATATCTATTTTGCAGACAGCAGCCCAATATGCTTTGATAGCGGTATACTGCAGCAAGTGATCAGTCAGTACAACGTTGTGCTGTTTTTTGGCAACCTTTCCCCAAGTGAATCAATGCAAACCATGCCAGCAAAAGCAAACCACGATACAATCACCTGACCCCTCATTACAGGGGCCAGGCATTTGGGCCTGTACTGCTTTCTTAGTGTTAGCTCTGCCGCTTAGGAAGAATATGGTGAATAATGTGGTGAAGTCTGTATATATCAGTGCCCATGGTTTTTCCACTGAACTCTCAAATGTACATTGTAATGAAAGGTTTACTTTCTTAGTTTTGTAGAAACAACTAGCAGACCTCCATAGCTCAGTGTTACACATCTGCTACAGAAATCAAGACCTTTCTCTCTACTGCAAGTCACATTTTTCAGTCACTGTAAAATATAACATGGTTTAAAGAAGAAAACCGACACCAAGTGTGTAGTTGTGGACATACTGGTCTTGCCGACTCAGTCTGATCACACTGACATTCTTAGTCACCTGAGCAACAGCTGCTCTTACTTTCCCTTTACATTTCACACGTGTACACAAGCTTCACAGTCACTGAATGTGCACATTTGACCACAATTTACAACTCCTCTGATTTCATATAGATCTAAATGCAGATGTTACTGGTCACTTGAAACACTAGACAGTTGAGCATGACTGAAGCCCCTGCCATCCAGGCCCCAGCTCCTGCCATCCAGGCCCCAATGCCTTCTTGATCCAATCGAAGTCTATTAGGACGGACAACAATTTTATACACATGAAATAAGCTTCAGATGCTAATTGCTAAGTTGTATCATGCAGTAAGCCCTCTGCAGAAGTGCACTAGTTATGTTTCTTTACCATTATTCAGATTTTTCCATTGGTCATTCACCTCTATACAGATACACAAGCACATGTAACAGATTGCATGTTACTTAACCACATACTTTCAAATTCAGCCGGATTCATTATTGCATTTTACTACAGTTGTACACACACACACACACACACACACAAACACACACACACACACACACACACACACACACACACAAGCACTCACAGCAGGTGAATAAGTCAAGCAAAGGGTTGTGAACAGTACTTTTTCAGGCTCATTCTTGTGCTTCGGATGACAAAGAAAGGTCAAAATGTTCTGCTGACTGTGACAACATGCAACCACAGTCATGGCTACAATTAAAGGAGTGATTCTGAGAATCAGGATGGGGTCTATAAAAATGCCATGCACTATGGAGCATATCTGAACCAACTGAACAAACCAATTAAACAGCCCCCTGGACCCACTCTGTGCCATGCAAACAAAGAACATGGTGAGTAATGTGGTTCTCCTAGCCATACAGATGTAGTGACATGGAATGATGGGTACGGCGGTCATGCTCAAAAGACACTTATTATGTCTTCTTAGTTCAAGTCATTGGGGAAGTGATTTCATTCCCAAGTAATCTTCACTTTTGAAGAAGAAAACACTGAAAGGTCAAAACAGTCCCATCACAAGCCAAACAAAGTTGTTATATCTAATTAAGTCAATATGTTATTTAGGGAAAATCTAATTCCCCTCGTTAGGCTGCCTAACAGCGATTCCACAAAGCCTCGGCCAAGCTCGGGGTTGAACAGAGTCCCCCACAAACACGCAAACGGAAACTTGCAATCAGGAATTGATATCAACAATTGAGACGAAAGAGAGGAAAATGGTGACGTAATGCCAGATAAACTAAAGTGAGTCTTTGGAGGTAAGGGAAAGGCAGGGATCATCTGAGAACGAGTTTGAAAAGTCCTCTGCGCTACTGATTGTGTTAAGTGGAATAGAGCTGTCTTATTTGACAGTTACGGGCACAGAGGTCAAGCAGCATCCTGACACTGTGGCTCCAGTCAAAGACACCCCATAACTGGATGAGCGCACCGTTTCCACCTTCATGCCTGAGTGATGCCGGCCCTTCCCCATTTCCCGAGCTACCCCTAATAGCAAGGCTGTGGCTTTGATTAGAACCTTCCTAAAAGGATTTCCCTGTTTTGAAAAGTGTCCGCACCGCAGCTGAGTCACTGAGCCTTGGTGTTCTAACAGCCACTGAACTGTATATGAAGTGCCCTGGCAAAGGATAAAACAAGGAACCAGCAGGCTCACCGTGATGCACAACAATTTCAGAATGGGCTGGAACAGAGGACTTTCTGGGGGATAAAGCCAGTTTCCTATCTATACTGCTGCCCCCACACAGTTTAAAACTGGGAGATCCAGGCAGGGTCCTGAAATAAATTAGGACCAGCTTCCTGGTCTCAAACTCCATGCTTCACTATTTCTTAAGAAATCGACAAGGTTATTTCAGACCAGTCATAAAGGGGGTTAAATGCTGCGATGGAAGGGCGTGCAGTAGCCCAGGTGTTACCTCTGACACAAGGCCACATCTGCTTCCCATTCGCACTGTATACACCCTTGTCCATGGAGGTGACTTTCTCCAATACCTTCTACAGAGAAATCAATTCTGGACACACACTGAGTGCAGAATTCCCCAAACACTTTGCTTTTGTTCATACTAATAGCTCTAATTCTAGCCTGGATGTTGTGTGGGTATGTGTTAGGGGTATAACAATTAATCAGTCTGTACCAATGCATCGGCCAAAATAGTGCAGCACTTAAAAATCGACGTGTATTCACCCCACAAGTCATTTTATTTCATATTTTTACTTTGGCACAGCTCATTAATCACTATCTTTGGCTTAATCAGCAAATGAGCACATCACCATTGAGGTGAAGGTCTCAAACAGCCCATCTTTTGTCCGAATTCCAAAACCTCCCAAACTGGCCTGCTACCTCTTTTCGGGTGCAGATAGAGTGTCTTGCTCTCCATAACCACACAACACACTGTGCTGGTAGCTGTTAGCTACTTATTGGTTTTATGGCAGTTGGCAGCCAGCATCAAGGAGCAACACTGACCCTTACCATATTCAAGTGTAAAGGATTTTTTTTGTTTATGATAATCATATTTGTATTTACACAATATTAATTTCATTTTTTTTTAAATACCATCGAAATATAGTGACAACTTTAATCATGATATGGGGTCGCTCCTCTGTAAACTACTGTGTAAAAAGTGATGAAGGCATGACACAATAGAAGAAAATAAAATGTAATTGGCCTTTCAATGGAAAAGACAGACGCCTTAAGAAGACAACAACCCCAAACATATAAGGCACAAATAACTCAAGATTACTTAAAAAATGCTTTCTAAAAAGGTGAAGGTGCAGGCAGTTGTGCTGTATGTGTAAATCTTCTGTGGATATATGCTCTGGAGCTTATGGAAGCCTGTTTCTGCCATAAAAGACATTTAGTATACTAAAATTATGACTTTGTATCTCATAACTATGTCTTGCTTTCTAGTATGACTTTCTTTCTCATAATTATGACTTTTATTCACATTAGTTTAATTAATTACAACTAGAATGTGAAGTACTGTGTGTTACTTTGGGTAGGATTCATCCACAGTAAAAGGTCCATTGGCGAGAGGTCTCCTGACCACAGCAACTGACATCGCTGGGATGATGAAACTAAACACCACACTTCACCACGTCTGATAGCAGCAAGGGCTGGTTGGGGGGTACGTAGGGGTTTGTTTGGGACGAACAGCTGTGTGAGTCTGAATGCATGCCTAGGAGAGCAAAACTGCTACTCTGCCCTAAGCACGGATGACAGAACTCAAGTCCACCCTTTGTCTCTCAACCTCTAAGACATGAAACAGCTGAGACAGCCACTTCCCCCCTCCTTGTTGCCTTCACTGCTGCCTTTGATGAGGGACAATGCACCGCTGGGTGTGTTTTGAGCCGAACGAGGAGCTGTGGAGGCCAGCACAAAAGCCACGTGGGGAGCAGCTGAGAGAGGCCAGAGCCAACAGCTACTGCAGGGCTGCTTTTTTCGCATTTTAGAAATGTGGGCACAGCAACGGCTGAAGCGGGAGGCTTTCAGACTGACCGTTCCTCCGGCCTTCCCTAAGTCTGTCCTCACTTATTAATC
The DNA here is from genome assembly GCA_037974385.1 of Arnoldichthys spilopterus. Taxonomy (NCBI): domain Eukaryota; kingdom Metazoa; phylum Chordata; class Actinopteri; order Characiformes; family Lepidarchidae; genus Arnoldichthys; species Arnoldichthys spilopterus. The sequence continues at coordinate 2,594,287 of JBBPDA010000030.1, forward strand.
TGCCCCTTCCGTGATGGTTGGAAGTCCCATAATGCCAGAAGGACCCACGAGCGTCCGTGGGAAAACAAAAAAAGAAGTAGAAAAGAAAGAAAAGTTGCAGCCATCAAGTTTGGATAGGACACGCTCATCTAAATTGCACTGAGAGAGAGAGAGAGAGAGAGAGAGAGAGAGAGAGGAAGAGAGTGGGAGAGAGGTTACAAGTGAGAGTGAAAGTCACAGGCCTTCTGTGATCCCGCCACACAAAAGAACAGATTGTATTTCTCTGTCCCCGTACTCCACAGGTCAAAAATCACGGCACTCGGGCATTTGTTTGCGATCACACGTGGGCTTACATTTTCCTGTTTCTTTCTCCACAGACCCATCCGCTCCTCCTTTCATCTCCATCTGCTTTTGTATTCCTGTGCTCGTGTTTGTTCCACCACTTCTCGCCAAATTGTGCGTTATTATTCCAAACAGTCTGATGCCACTGTCTTATCTTTATTTATGGCTGGGAGGTCGGGGCAGCGGCGAGAGCCACCGCACTTCTGCGCTCCAGAGATTAAAGCAAAGGCTGGAGTGGGAGTCAGAGGAGGAGAGGAAGCTTCGTCGTCCTCGTCATCATCTTAATTGCTCACTTCGAGTGCTCTGAAAGCACAGCTACCTGGCTACCGCTGACTTTAATCTAAAGCCTTACATAAACAACGGTGGGTACAAACACTGTTGGAAAATACGCATGAACTCAGAGGCAAAAAAGACACAGAGCGGACGAGATTGTGTGGATCACATGACGATTAGCCAAAAAAAGTCAATTACTTCTTAACAGTTTCAACAAAATCACTCTATAATGTGAGGAACTGCATACTGCAACGTGCTGCAGGAAGTGTTGGGGGACAATGAGGCTTCTGTTGTTCTATTGCAATACAAGAGGAGACACCACTTGCAATGAAGACGACATATGAACGACTGCGGTGTGTCATAGTGGGAATGCAACTGTCCCCCACACTTCAGATGCCTGCCTGGGCTACCGGTACATGCCTGGAGCAGTGGGTCCTTGGGAAACACTCCTAATGCTGCATACGGCTACATTTGTAACACCAATGTTTATAAAATCAGTCTATCCACTCTGTGGCCGTCCTGCCAATGCTCTTCTTTTTTAAAATGATAGAGACCTAGAACCCAAATTTAAAAAGAACTTCGAAATGTTGTATTCAGGTTGTTCTGGCCACTGCACATGCGCACATCTCCTTAACACTTTCCCAGCAATCTGACTGACTCTTTTTGCCAAAGGGCAGGACTTTCACTGTAAACAGATGCCATGTCAACCATTACAAGCATTCCCATCTTTTTAAACCACCAACGGCCTCCTCTTTTATAATGCCTCTGTACTAGGTCACTTTGGATACGAGCATCTGCCAAATGCATAACTGTAAATAAATGAGGACAGCATGGAAGGCATTATGCAGGTTGAGGGGCTGAGTAGTTCGCACTCTTTCCAGGGCAGCCTGCTGGTGGCGAAGGGCAGGGCTTTTGGAGCAGACAGTCTGAGAGGCAGCCTGGGGGGTGATGACTGGGGGGTGCAGCCTCAAGCTCTAGGCCTTGTGCCGGTGGTCATACGCAGCCAGCCTCAACGTCGGACACTGATTTATGAGTTAGAGGATTACTGGCCAGCCAAGCATGAGGACCACCCAGCTGGTGGCACACAGCGGCAGGCAAGCACACATGCACACATACGCATAGACACATATACACAACAGTACTTTTAGTCTCACTCACTTTCAGACTAGCACATGGATTGTGTGTGTGTGTGTGTGTGTGTGTGTGTGTGTGTGTGTGTGTGTGTGTGTGTGTGTGTGTGTACATGTGTATGTGATCTTTAGGACTGTACAACATGATCATATTATAAAATAAGACTCAAAATATTGTTATTAGTGACAGTTATTGCTTTAATTTAAACAAAAATATTCAATCATATACATAAAACCTCATCTTGGATGTGTGAGAATTTGTCAGGATGCTCACTACACAGAATAAAACAGTGACTATTGGTTTGTTCCAGGGCTTATTTGCAACTATCGCAAAGGCAAACACTGTAATAACGACTACAATATATTGTGCACTCGATATATTGTACAGCCCTAGAGTTACAGTTAAGTCTGAAAAACAGCATTAGGAACAGAGATATTAATTGCACATGATCTCCACCGTCTCACACACACACAAACACACACACACACACACACAAATGACCAGCACTCTGCCCACTAAGCTGGAAGCATAGAGGATCAGCTAAATCAGATTTCTGAAGGCTGGGTGGAGTTCAACAGTAAAACCTCTGACCTCATTCACACAGGCTAAGACAGTTCACTATACCACACTGCTATAACTACTGGGCTCAGGCCAAGCCATACCGCCCAAATCTAGCTTGAAAACACTGACAGCGCTGGAACATGTCTCACCAGACTGTCTCTTGATGAATGTTCAATTTAGCCAGACAACAAATGCAAGCGCAGTTGAGTCGTTTCAATCATTATGCGCATGCACATGACGACGTGAAGTTTACAGCAAGCAGCTGATCGTATGAAACACTGAGGGAACCTGAGCGGCTTTCAAAGAAATCATGTGTAAATATTAAGTGTATCTAGATAATGGATAAGGTCTAGATAATGCCGTTCTATAGTTAATGGATATTTGGCTTCAAAAGCACAATCAACAATCAGCTAATGTATTATTTTGATCTGCTTTTGTGTTAGATTTGAATGCTGCTGCTACACCTGTACTAAAATGTGACTGCATGGGTTACTGTTTTAAATAGCCATTCACCCCTTACTGTCAATCTAGCACTTTATTATTATTCTTTAATATAGTAAATATAAATGAATATATAATAGTTAATATAGTTATATACACTGTTTTTTCAACTATAAAATGTAAAGAAAAAGAAGGCCAGATAAAAGCCAAGAAAAGAGCAAATAAAGCTATTTATATTGCGACTCAGCCTGATAGAAAGTGCTGAAAATGATGTGCTCTGTTCACATACATGTGTTGTTGTGTTTTAAATGTTAAAATTAAATCAATGAAATAAAATTGTGTTTAAGATCAGCCAATCGGCTGTAAAGTAACAAAGATTCAGGGTATCATCACATATAGAGATGAGATGACTTTCCCAAAAAATCTTTTACGCATGCAGGATGTACAAACAGCATAGACTAGGGCTATGAACATTATATTAGATTCACAATTCACTGGTGTTTAAAAGACTTTTACAACTATTTGCCAGAGAAAAACTGAATCAAGCAAACCACTTCGACAATGCTTACTGCCAAGGTCATCCCAGTGGAACAAGCTGATTGAATTGTCAGGACACCTGGAATATAAACAAGGTAAGGTCTGTCCGATTTTTAAAAAAAAGGTTCTCCTAGTTCCACCTTCTAGACTTTAAGCTTGAAATGGATGCCAGTGGGACTGGACAGATTCCTACGGCTAAGGAGTTTTTCCTTGCCTCTGTCTTGCTCTCCGGGGGCTCGGGCCCGGTTTCTGTAAAGCTGCTTTGTGGCAATGTTAGTTATAAGAAGCACTATAGAAATAAACATGACTTGACTTGACTGGAGCTAAAGCAGTGTTACTCCAGCATGACGACCTTACTATCAGCCATCTGGGCCTTTGGGACCTGAAGGTCGCAGGTTCGAGTCCCGGCCCAGGCACCACTGAGGTACCCTTGAGCAAGGTACCGTCCCACTACACTGCTTCCTGGGTGCTGCTGAGAGCTGCCCGCTGCTCCACATGTGCGCGTGTGATGGGTTAAATGCAGAGGTCATGTTTCGTTGAGACAAATAGTCACTTTCACTTCACTTTCATCTTGTCTGTTTCTCACCACCAATTAAATTACAGTACAATAGAAAAAGAAGCTCTTGCCCTTTTGTTAGCCCTACAACATTCTGAAGTGTATACTAGATCTAGATCAGAGCCAGTCCTGGTGCACACGGACCGTAATCCTCTTGTCTTTCTGCAGCGCTTGTCTAACTCGACAGTGTTACAAGCAGAGTCAGATAAGTGAGAAAGTAACAATTTTACACACAAGTCAGAGATGGTAAACAAAACAGAAAATGTACGACTCCCCAAAATATTAGATCAAAACTGTGGCCAAAAAAACACACAAAAAGAAACACTTGAAGTGTCTAAACAAGTCAACAGAGATCAGGCTCAGACTGAAAGTCATGGCATTTAGGGGGTGACGAGAATTTTGGATTACGCTATTCTGAGAATGATTTCATAAAAAAACATAAAAATAAACACACACACACACACACACACACACACACACACACACACACACACTCACCAAAACTTTAATTAAGAAATAAACATACACAAAAAAGACACACACACCAAAAAATATAATTACGAAATAGAAATAAACAAAACACACACACACAAACACACACCCTTCAGTGGTCAGGGTTCTCAGAGGGATGGTTTATTTATAAAAAAAAATCATCCACACTGCATTCCCAACAAATGTACTCACCTAACAACCACCCGACAGGTAGACAAACACTTGAACACAAACAAAACATACGTACACACATATCCACCAGCAGTCAATTCTCAGCTCATCTTTTCAGAAAATGGCAATTGCTGGTTTAGTCACAGGATACAAAAAAATTGCATATTGGTGGTTAAGACCAAGGGGTGCCACGTCATGCTTAGTGACTAGGAGTAGTATAAAGGCTTGGCTAACAGGATGGACAAACCATCAACGACTGAATGAAATTCACAGTAAACGCTGAGGGAGTCGTGCCTTTTCTGCCACATTAGGAGAAAAAAACAGTGAAAGTGTGAGAGAACTTAGGAGGCGTCTCTGAGAAAGTCCTCAGCCTAATATTTCCAGCCAAAACACGTCACCCACATTCCCACCCCCTCAACCCGCTGCTCTTAAAAACCCCAGTGACAGCTTCTTTACCACTTCCACATCATGTGAATGGTGGCAGAGAGGGGATTGGGTCATGAGGTGGGACGGGCTTGGCAGTAGCCAGTTGGCTGCCAATGCCAAACAAAAAAAAAGAAAAAGGAAGAAAAAAAAAAACAAACTCAATAGTCGCCATGGCAATGCGTCAACAGTGGGTCGGTGGAGAGGACTGGGGTGTGTAGTGGTGGCTGACCCTAGTGAGTCCACCATTCAGTAGCATATCCGGCTCCTGTGGCACTCTGCAAACACACAGCCTCCCCTTGGTCAAAAGGCCTTGGAGGAAAGGAAGAGGGGCTAAACCCCAGTGACTGACACACACACACACACAAACACACACACACACACACACACACACACACACACAATAAGCTTAAAATACATTACTTTAGCAATAAAAAGCTTAGAGAAGCTACAATGATCCTACAAGAGCCAAACTACATCCAAAAGCTAAGACACACCTGAGAGTCAATATCAGCCAATGCAAGTGTCCTCGTATCACATGTTGCGCTCTCAATCCCATATAATCTGCTGCTGACTGGCAAAGAGCTAAAATTTAAAACTGCCTTTGAATACCTTATGACTTTTCTATCATATGTAAATGCATTTAGACAATCAATAAGCTGATGCAAAACAAAAATGAAATAAAGAACAGTGTAAAATATTATAATAATATGTGAAATTATCTTAAATACAAACATTGTTGAAATTGCTATAAAACTAAGTCAAGCAAAATTAACTTGACTGAACAAAGTTTCTCTAGAATAAATAACTTCAGCTTTGCAAAATGTGCGAAATATCTTGGCCTTTGAAAGCATTAAATCTATACATTTATATAAAATCCCTCTTCATTTGATTGTTGTAAAACATTATTAGGCTAATCAATATATTTCTATTTTTACCTGTTTTAAATCTTATTCTACTGGTAGAAAAAAGTGCTTGTTATATGACAAATCATTTTCTTATTTCAATTAATAATACTAGAAGCAAGCAAAACAGAGTAAGATTATTACATATATTATATGTATATATATTAGAAATTAATTCCTATAAATCTTATAATATTTTACAACACTCTCAGAATGAGGAATATTAAATATATAGACTAGATTTACAATAATTTTATTTGCCAAAATCTATAATCTATTTTTTCGATCTATATATTTTTTGCAGGGAAAATACACTCAGCTCAAACGTTTATAGTTTTAGAAAGAATAGCAATTATGTTACAACATGACCATGCCGGATTTATTAAAGAACAGTTAAGAGCTCAAAAGCGCATTTTCATTCCATGAAAATGAGCTAGCAAACTTGCTGCTTCGTGAATCTCAACTTTGTCAGCTAATACAATGGCTTGGCTATGGAGTTTGGCCAGGGTTCACGTTGTGAAAAAGGCTAAACAGTTAAAAGTGCTCTGGTACATAAACATGCAACCAGCAGAACTATGAAGTTCAGCAGGGGGCTGCATTTAATAGGCATAGACCCCAGTGTCATGCTAACACTATGGATTCAGGCCATTTCGGAATTATGAGACATTAATATGGAGAAGGGCAGATCATCCAAGGTTGCTGCAGCATAAATATATCACAGCACCATTCAAAACAGTGCAAAAGAGTATGCCCAAATTATAGGGCCAAGAGTTGCACATTAACCAAAGCTGTCCTCCTTGTGCCAGGCTAAACTGGAGATGCTAGGCTGTGCAAAAATGCTAATATGGCTAACGACCAATCGCAGCTAGTCAGGATCAACTAGCGTGATCTCATTTGTGTAATGCGAGCTGACCTCAACCAGTTAAAAGCCATTATAAGCAACATTAGCTTTTCTGGTTGATGTGCTCCTTTAAGGAAGCCTAAGGACGAGGTTTACGAGGTGCAGCTCAGATGTTGGAAGACCGCAAGTGCTTTTTGAAATGTCTCTGGAAACATATATGCTCTCACCACAAGAATCCGCGTGAAGCAAGCGAAGTGTGTCTGCTTTCCCGGAATCAGGCTTCCACAGCTGTGAGAGGGAGACAGAGTGAGAGAGAGAGAGAGAGAGAAAGAGACGAAAAGAAACACAACATCACTTAATTTATTCAGTAATACAGGGCCAATCTGAAACCCATTCGCAAGATCAGGTTACGTCAGTGTGTATGCTGGTTGGTCTAACTTGCTGGAGGACACCAGGGGATTCACTACATGCTGTAAGACAAGCTGTGTGAGGGGTGTAAATCTTAAAGTCCAAGTTCAGCTGTAGGTGAAGGATCTTTAATCAACCTTCAAACCACCAGCCATCAATAAAATGTGAAATCCGACAGGGCTTCCTGGGCTTCCAGATATTGCAGATTGTTTAGACATGAACAGTGAAACATAAACATTTCTTACTTCTGTAAAACACACCATTACGAAACTCTTTCCTTCTCTAAGGGGTTAATACGTTTGGCAATCATAAAAGCTTTAGAACTGGGCTTTGATGTAACATTACATTTATTTTTGCAGTGTTTTGCCATGAAACATCATCGGTCACATTTTTCAAAAGTGTCTGATTGTCTGAGGTATGGGTGAGTAACGCTGACCTCCATAAATCATATAAATGGCATGATTTGCAAAATGCATACATTAAAAATTTAATTGCATGAGAATTGAATGAATCAAATTGCATTATGATAATGTCTAGGTATATACACACACACACATACAGTACTGTGCAAAAATTCCCTCAAAAACCACTAATACACTAATAACAGTAATGCCATAAACAGTGATTTTATGTATCACTTTGTTGGTTTGACCATTCCCAGGGTTCTCCCAGTGGAGACCCAGTATCGTAGTGTCCATCAAATCGCTGGTTAGGGTTCAATCAGTCCTTCATTAGACAAAATCAGGTGCTGCTAATTCACACAAATCCATTCAAAGGCATAGAGAAGAAATCTGGAGCTGAACCTGTTTTTCTAACCAGCTCACATGTCAACTACTTTTTTTTATTTTCACTCTTTTCCCTCCTTTCCCCTCTTTGCTGTCATGTACTCTAATGTTGTGTTTTTGCTGCTCACTGCTCAGATAAACAGCTTTGACTATTAAGACTTTAAAATGACCCTTGTCATTTTCATGATACTCATGATTACACAAACCTGCTATTTATCACAAAAATAAATCCTGTCACGTTGCACACACACACACAACAATACATATTTCACATTATTCTTATTGATCTCTGTTACAGGAAGGAACAGAGCCTGATGGACACACCCAAGTAAATGCCTAAAATATACGAGAGAAGGAACAAATTTTTATTTCATCCTAGTTTATGTTTCCCCACAAAAATTTCCCTCGGGATCAATAAAGTATGTATGTATGTATGTGTGTGTGTGTGTGTGTGTGTGTGTGTGTGTATCTCTCTATCTCTCTATCTCTCTCTCTCTCTCTCTATCTCTCTCTCTATCTCTCTATCTCTCTATCT
>JBBPDA010000030.1:2602842-2619173 GCA_037974385.1 Arnoldichthys spilopterus
ATCTATCTATCTATCTATCTATCTATCTATCTATCTATCTATCTATCGATCTATCTATCTATCTATCTATCTATCTAAAGTGGAATTTTTAAAGGTGAATGCATTTTTCACCTTTATTTGTTTTTCTCTGAAAGTCACATTACTTATTTAACCCTCAAAATAACTGGCAGATTCCTCAGTTACGAATCTAACAGCCCTGATTCACGCCATCCTTAATGCACCACCGCAGTGGGCACCGCATGGGCTTCTGTCATCATGAAAGATGCAGGGAAACAAACTCGCTCGTTCTTATTGATTTCATAACTGGAGGCTCTCTTTAGAAGCAAGAAGACAAGCTCGATTAAAGGGATAAATGCTTAGGTTGGGAGTGGCGTTCGTAACGTAGATCGGCGTGAGAGCCAGCCCTCTATTTTAGGACCACTTTCTTAAAATAAATCCCTGAACTCAGACCCTGGCACTGGGAATAGCAAGAACCACCAACATCCAAGCCCCATCCTCCCTAATGCACATCCCCTCTAAATCCTTATGACCTCAGCGGTACGGTCCACGTCACTCTTGACGAAATGCTAACCTCATAAAACAATATTGTAATCGGACCTCCGGCGAGAGTTGGAGGAAACTCGAGCTCCGGCCTGAGCCACTGTCCAGAACTGAGTCATTTCATTAGGAAACTTGAGTCCCAGCAGAAGTGAGCCAGGTTTCCTTAATGCTGCCACGAAAAAGAGCATGAAAATACACAGAGCTGGACATCTGGATGATTATCCGTGAAGAAAGCAATGAGCGCAAAAGTAATGTTATTGTTTGGAGAAGTTATAGGTGTGTGCGCACCTGTGTGTGAGGTAAGGACACCCACGGCTGGAACCCTGGCTGAGAACAGTTCCCACTCCTGTTGGTTAATGTAACTAAAACAGACTGATAAACACAGGTGATGTGAAGAAATCACCTTCAGGGGGGTGACCACCAATGGTACGGGTGTTACCACAGTGATGATGCATTCCACTGCTTTGAGCTCTGAGTGATCTTGTCCTGGCTCTGTAAACCACTGCAGGGCCAACACGGTAGGCTTGAGTAGTGTGTGTGTGTGTGTGTGTGTGTGTGCGCATGCTTGCATGTACCAGTCAGCGAGTACCTGTGTGTACGTGAGTGAGGAAGCTGCACTTGGGGGATGTCAGACACAGCATGGAATTAGTGAATTCCCCCCAGCACAATACCACACATGATCTACACATTGTGAACTGTGAAGTCTTGGTATATTCGCAAATGCTGAGACCTTTTTCCAACTATCACTCCTCTCTTTTTCCCACCTGTCTCAGTCTTAAACAGAGGTAACATGTTCCACCAATCACAGATAAACAACAGTGTGAAATTGTTTTGCTTACATTCAAACCATTTATCAGAGAGAGAGAGCAAGAGAGAGAGAGAGAGAGAGACAGACAGAGAGAGACAGAGAGAGAGAGAGGCAGACAGAGAAAGAGAAAAAGAGAGACAGACAGACAGACAGAGAGAGAGAAAAAGAGAGACACAGACAGACAGACAGAGAGAGAGACAGCGAGAGAGAGAGAGAGAGAGAGAGAGAGAGAGAGAGAGCAAGAGAGATTGCTAGGTAACAGCACCCTCTACAGCAAGGAACATTCTTTGAACACTCTGTGGTTCAACTGGTGTAGCTCAGAAAAGGTCTGGACTGCTGCAAACATTGTCTAACTCACACTCATTTATCCATTTTACAGAAGCTTTAATCCCAGCAGCTGTGAGCATTTACTATAAACCATCTGTAATGTTTTCATGTATTTAAGATAATGGGATAAACACAATTAAAGCATCCAGCAACACCTTGTATTTAAACCACATAACCTGGCATAACTTCTCCCATTCATACCAAATAATAAAGTAATACATTAGAAGTAAATCAAGTGTGTAAGTCAACATTTTCACTATTTTTGATTACACTATATAGCTGCACTGTAGTAGTTGGACTGAAAACGTGTTTAGTACTAAGCTGCTGTTCTGAAACACTAAAATAAGGCCTTTTCTGCACTTCCCCTCACCTTAAGGCTGCACCCAATAGGGGTGTTTTATCTGAGCTGGAAAGATGCCATGAGGCAGAGGGGTCGATCGAGACAGAACAACGTGCAGGTGTGTTGATAGTGTTAGCAGATACCAAGATACCAATTTACAGTGTTTTAGTTAAATCCCTGCACCAAACTTTTTGATGCAGTTGACTTTATTTGGCTGAGGAGTGGATCATCTCCTGTTAACACCCTGTTATGAAATCCTGGGCAGATCTCAAGATAAGGCCTGTTTGGATGGAATAAGTGAAAATGTACTTTTTACTGCGGTGCTCCTCGTACTAGTGGCGGGTGATATGGCAAACAGGGCAACACATAGACAAACAACCATTCATACACACATTCACACCTACGGGCAATTTTTTAGAGCATCCAATCAACCTACTGCAGCCTTTGGACAGTGGGAGGAAACCGGAGCACCCAGAGGAAACCCACGCAAACACGAGCTTGCAAACTCCACGCAGAAAGGCACATGTAGCCGACCCAGGGATCGAACGTAGGACCTCCTCGCTGTGAGGAGACAGCGCTGACCACTGCACCACCGTGCTGCCCCTTGCACTAAACAATTGAAGTCAATTTTACTTCTACAGTGCTTTTTTAACAGCTGATGTTGACACAAAGCAGCTTTACAGCATTACCCTAATGAACAAGCCAATGGCAACCTCACACTTGCAAACAAATTATATTTTAAACATTTTATCACTAAAAGGTTCAAATTCAGCAGTCTAGTCATAAGCAAAAGCAGCTTCTCAGTACAAAACACTAACACTGTAAAATGAAGTGACACTAATTGTGGAGTGAACACACAGATTTTTTTGCAACATCGATAGATCAGATCGTGCGCTATTTTGGTCAATGCGTTGATATAGATTGATTCATTGTGACACCCCTAACCAGGGCTACTTCATACACTGAAAAATGCTGATGTGCACATTTATATAAAGTCAAATCACCACACTTTGCCTCCCGGTCTTCTGTCACAGTCCCACCTCCAGCACATCTTACTCAGCTAGAGTTACTCAATCCTGACGTTCAAGTGAAAGGACACAAAATGTTTCATCTTTCCTCTGGGCCCCATTCCTTCACACTTTCACCGCACAGCCAAACTTTACAAGCTCTAACGAGTGCTGGGTGTAATTACAGCAAACCAAGCCTCTGCACAGTGACACAGTATACTGGCGAGTTCCTGCTAATGATAAAGCATGAGCGTAAACCATTTGTCGGAGCGTCATTTGATAATGAGAAGTTTACAGTAGGCGGCCGAGATAAAATATGGCTGTGCGCACTGACAGTCGGGAGTGTCTTTAAGCTGGTGACCTAAAAATCGAGCAGTTCCAAATGGTGTAAAGTGGGAGGGGGGTGGGAGATAGATGCCTTACCTTGACCCTCAGCATTATGCGTATGCAATGCCTGCTGAATGCCAATGGTATCTGAGACAGATTAAGAAGAGGAGAAAGGCTACAAAGGAGAAGAGAAGAAAAAAAAAAAATACATGGAAAACAGGGAGGGCATTTGTTATCTCTTCCCGGAGTTTAACAATTGTACTGAAATGCTGCCTTGCTTATTATAATGATGCACCAACTGCAATAGTGGACAGCTGTGCTACAACAACACCAACTGGCACCAAGTGCACGAGGGCCCAGCCAGCTTAAGGTCTTGTATACAAAATTTTCCACATGCTGTACAAGACTTGGACATGGTGTTCAGATGTTATTTGCTAAGAGTACTTTAGGAATTAACCATTTTTATGAGTCTTCAGGCATTTTTTTCAGTTCTAATAGCAGATTTTCCAGGCATGTAGCGCGAACACATTAAAATAACACATAATCAGGCAGGCATGCATCAGAGCTAGAGCTCAGGCCAAGGCTGAGCATAATGTCAACATGCATTTCCATTTTAACCTTCTATCCTGTACTGTTTTACCAGTACCGATTACTTTTTTCCAACGCTTCTATAACCTTAATCCGCACGTTCCTCCTGCCCCTCATTTTTATGTCAGGTGAGACGGGACAAAACTGTTGTGCAAAGGTCACCGCAGCAGGTGAATCTGATTAGACTATCTAAGCAGCAGGTGGAAGAGTTGATTGGTCTTGGGCAATCGCAAGGAGCTACTAACGCAGGAGAGGCAACAGCGCTAACACGGCTACGGTAAATGTTGGAAATGAAAAGTGCTGGCAAGCAGCTTCCAAACACCTCAGCACCTCCGTGAAGCTATTAGCCACAGTTTGGTCTTGATTTCATCAGCTGTCTTTAGTTTTGTGTGGACGTCCCAACTGTTCTCAGTGGAAATTCATGGAGCAAATCTGATTGTTGGCGCGGACTGTGAACACTAGAAAAAGCATTCTTCACTCCAACGGCCCTTCTTCACAATGGAAGATCTGCTTCCAGTTATGCGGTGCAGCATGTGTTAAAGGCCATGTTGTTTTTTTTTGTTTCATTTAAATAATTCCTTCTGGACAGATAAACATGTTGAGTATTATTAAATAAAAATGACTATGTAAAATGTTTTTCATCATCTCTTCTCCTTTGCAATGGACATACAGTTTTGCACATGCAGCTGTTTTGCACACAACTAAACCACTAGGCACAACCAATGAAACCTAGTGTTCAGTCGATGGATTTTTAGCTTTAAGCTTATAATAAGTAGCATTATAATGAATAATAATTAGGCTTTATATTACTTCTGCACTAGCACATTTTGCATGTTTTACCCACACGAACACATCTGACTCATAGAAGGTTTCATGACCAGCTAAAAAAAATATTTTAAACCTGTTAAAACAGAGGTGACAAATTGTGGTTAGTGTCTCAAGATCTGGATTTAATATCTGGTAAATTCTGGTAATTATGCAAGACATAGACTATGCATGGAATTATGCCACAACTGAACTTAGGCCTTGTATAGAGCTACCAGCTTTCCATTTCTAACAGCTGACTAAGTCCCACTCGTAAGTGGTTGGGACATTGCCTTTGTGAACCGAAGGTCGTAGGTTCAAGTCCCGACCAGGGCACCACTGAGGTACCCTTGAGCAAGGTACCGTCCTGCTACACTGCTCCTCGGGCGCTAGCTGATAGCTGACCGCTCCTCCACGTGTGTACATGTGAAGGGATAAACGCAGAGGTCACATTTCGTTGTGGTGTTTGAGTGTGTTCACAATGACAAATAGTCACTTTCATTATTTCACTACATCAGATCTTGCTCTACTTTGGTTGATGCATTGATACAGATCAATTCATTTTTACACCCTTAGTGGTTCATTTAGACATTCTTGTTCTCTAGAAAAACACTGGGCTTTCACTCCAGTTCCTGAAGGCCTGGACTATAGGGGAGACGGTGTTTAGAGTGAGTACAGCAAGCATGAGGAGTCTATTCAATTCGGATGTATTAGAAGTTACAGACATGTATTACACGGAAATCATTAGACCTTCTCTGACGCATGAAGAAGAGAATGTGACTATTTTTAACTAATTCAGAAGAAGCATTACCACTGTATGGCATTCTGCTATAAAAACAACTTTTTATTTTTATAACAATAGGCATTAGCGGCATGAACTCAAAAAGCAAAAAAATCTTTGCACCATGTCTGTTTATGTCATATCCTAATACCTCTTGTATAATGAGGATGCTTTGCTCTTACTGCACATTTACAATACCTTTCCGCTGACACCTGCAGGCTGTTACAGTGAGAGATCACGGCAATATTTGCTCTTGTTGGGTTTAAACAGTGACGTGGTGAAACTGTAAAAGCAGGACACGGCGCTCTCCCGGACTGGCTTAAACAAAACAAAAAAAAAAACAAACAAAAAAAACTCCTGAGCGGCATTCCTCCTGTCCATCACAACCCCAAACCTGCTGAGCAGCCCACCGCCCAGCACGGGGAAATGAGAGACAGTAATGCGAAACACAAAGTTCCTCTTGAAAACCTTCCAGAAAGACGTCTTGCTGTTTGCACAGGGATTCAGAAGCTTTGAGAGATGGAATGCTGACCAGAGATCAGTTTCATATCCTAATGAACGCAATTGTGTCTTTAACACCATGTGTAAGCTGAACTTAGGTCAGTCGCCCTGTTTTAAAGTGGATGTGGGCTTGGCTTTACAGTCTACAGTAAAGAGCACATCGTCACATGGGTGGTTAAAGCATCAACATTTCTCTTTGCTTCAAATGTTAAGGAATGTATTCACGCTTTGATCACTGCTACGTCGCATGTTGACAGCACTGCAGAAATGACATAATGGGCCAGTTGAAAAGAAATGAAAAACCCTAGGGATGTATCGTAAAAGTGCAATCCCAATGAAAATGTTCAACGGTGCGTTACCACCAATGCTGCCGTTGAGCCCAAGACTATGTTTAACCCATGTCTGAGAAACTGGCCCTATGAATATGACTCATGACAACACCTGTTCTGAACGTCTGAGCTGTAATTTACTATTTGGCTTACAGTCCACATTGGAATGTCTGTCCACAGTGGTGGTCTAGTGGTGGCCCATGTGATCGGAAAGCTGCAGACTCAAGTCCCGGGCCCAGGTACCACTGAGGTAGCCCTAAACAAGGTACTGTTCTCCTGCACTGCTCCTCCACGTTTGGACGTGTTAAATGCAAAGGTCACATTTTGTTGCGGTGTATGGGGTGTGTTCATAATGACTAAATCATAATCAATAAACTAAAGCACACCCATCTAACGTCGATTTTAACTTCTTGTAAGTATACGGGTGAGAGAAAGAGAGAGACAGAGGGAGACAGACCTGACTATACACACATTTTAAGCAATGACCCCATGACCGGGGACCATGCGTCTTCCTCTCCACTTCATTTTGGTCATGTTGTCGTACAAAATACAGCTCATTGAAGCGCATCAACAAGATGGCCTTAGCCTGGTGAATGCCTTTAAGTCCACTGCCTGTGAACTGAAGCATAGTAGCAGTTGCCATCTTGGAAAGACCTTCAGATAATAGACAAAGTAACAGGGGCTGGAAAAGAATTTTCACTATTATGATATGTTACATTATTGGAAGCTCACACATCTTCTCACTGGTCAGGCTAAAGAACATCAGGTCAAACAAGGGCAATGACAGTTTCTCGACATAACTGCTTCCGTATCTTGGGAAGGGACAAGTGCGCATCAGCACACTCCATCACTAAAGAACGACAAGGGCATTCGGTGTAAGAACAGAGCATCGATTGTTCAGTACTTCCTCAAAAACTTCTGAAGGAAATAAAACCCTATCACCTCAAAGCGGCAGTGAGTTGTGGTCTCGTTTCATGTCTCGAACGAGCACGTCAGCAATCGTGGGCAGGTGATGCAGTAACGGCAACACAGTGAGCTTCAGCTGGAAATGCCATTGCAACCTAATAGGCATGAGAAGTATGGGTTCATTGCCAAAGACAACTCCAGCTCCTGAACAGGCTAGCTCCGGTTCTCTCCATTTATATAAAAAAAGGGCTCCTCCCATTATTTTAACATTTTTACTGCTACTGCTGGCTCCAACCCCAGCGTTCCTACACAACCGTCTAGGTGTTTATGTCTTGAATTTATTCCACTTACGCTACAGCACCGATGCCAGTTCATATATTATACTGTGTATGTAAAACAAATATTCTCGCTATCGTCATCCCATACACTTGTCAGCACCGAAGTACCGCTGATAGCTACACATCCCTTTGTCTTAATCATGACATAGTGGCTGACCACTAGAGAATATAATCTTCGCAATTTTTTGAAAATGATGTTGTTTTACTGGCTCATTTAGTTGTTTTGTTGTTGTTCAGAGATACGGCGACGCGAATAAGAAAAATGGCTCATATAACGACTGTAACATGACCACAGCTTAAGGAACGTGGGAGAAAGTGTGTCTTACTAAAACACCAGCACATGACAACAGAAGAAGAGGCCCCTGGGTCACTAGGCCTCAGTAAGGGAGCCACTCGAGAAGGCAGGGTCCGTGGTTGGAGGGTTTGGGGGGTGGGTGCTGTCTGTGGGCCCTGTGCACCACCACGACCCAGCTTTGGGAAGGAGGAACCAGAGGCTATGTCTGCAACACACACTCACAACCGCACCTTCCCGTTCCCAACGGCCATGCCACTCTCGCTTTCAGACGGGACCGCCGCGCACCAAAGCCCAAGAGGGGCCAGACAGTGGCAGAAGACAGCCAGTAAGGCATCAGGCAAACACACAAACAATGATGAAGTGCATTGAGGCGAATGAGCCCACATGCCAGACGATCATGCAGATTCCAGTGACATCCAATGATGCTGAAGAGTCGGTTCTGATTCTCTACAATGACCCAGTTTGCAAAACACATTTCACACAGACGTTATATCAGTACTTGTGTATTAAAGCTACAACTCCTGCCATGTTTGCCCTGGATAAACGACTGACATTTCCTTTGTGATCAATCTGAGCAAACAACAATATGCACAACCAAAATCCTTGCACGTAATCTGTCCCAAATGCCCTAGTTCAGTCGTCGCCAGTAACGTTGCATTTTTCATCCTGTTACAAATGTATTTATACAGATGGACACCCATACCACAGAGTCTTCAGTTATTCTTTATGAGTACATTGTAACAGATTCTTATGGAAAATCGAATGAATCAGTACACTGTGACTAGAAAAGATATTTACCAGCAGACAAAAAAATGTCTCTCTTGCAGAAGGTTTCGAGAAGACACCAAATATCGTGTTATGTCCGTTAACAGCCGTGAATGTGGCCAAAAAGCAAGACAGCTATTCCATTACAGCAAATGTCACTTAAAGGAATATCTGAATAAAGAAAAAAAAAACTGATGATGTTCTGGAATGTGACCGCACTTTATAATTGGGACAGTCAATCAAATGAGGGTGTTTCCTGCTCATAACATGCCACTCAACTGCCACGAGGCAATTCCAGGGATTCATTGTAAATGAAAAATAAACAGAATACAAGCTGTATAAACATTCACCTGAATGGTCCCTTCTTCTAAGGAAGCGCATGAAGGTGAGAAAACCATTTTAGTTCATCAATGTAAAAGAAACAGACAAGTGATCAGCTCATCACCACCAAGCCATGGCCTCCACAGTGATGAGAGTAGTAAACAACCACACTGAGGAAGGCGGGGGTTTTATCAATACATGCTTCTTGTATCTCCTAGCTGATGTTGAAATGTCTCATGAGACAAACAGAAGTCTGTGCCAATGTCATCCAACCTACTAGTCTGTTACAGTTAGATCTATCACTTCTATCTAAAGCAATTTACTAATTACTGCATTTAAAGCTAATTATTTACTAAGGAAATGTTTGCTTTACCGCTTGTAACGCTTACATACTTATTTTTCTGTTGCTGGGACAAAAAACTGTCAAATGTATCTGTCATTGTGCCCGTTATCACTATTAACCACATAATGCAAATTTAATTGTTTCAGTTGCTGGACAAATTATCAAGCTTACAGAGTTCTTTCATTTTCACTGGCAACGCTGCCAGACAAACAAATAAAATAATTTTTTTTTTAAAAAAGCCTTGTGCCTTGCGAGTTCTCATGTAGGACTGGGCACTAAATGCATTGCAATGACAAACAGAAGCAACAACGCCACTTTTGCTTTCAAGCTGAAACGAGCTAATGCATTTAACAGCAGCGTGGAATAATGATGGAATAAACTTCACAATGGCCGCGGAGAGAGGGATTTGCACCCCTAGCAATCAAAAAGGCTCAGTAGACCTCAGAACTGTAGAACCTTGAGGTAAAGTTGGAAGCGAGCTCTGTAAGCTACTGTTACTCGACCATTCCTCATACGAACGGCATACTCAAAAATAAATATTTATGATGGTTTGAACCATTGCATCAATTTTTGGTCAAATTTGAAAGCACTATTGTTCATAATGTATATTGTTCACAATATAACAACAATATTTTCATTCAAGACAAGTAGCGCATAACAAGCCACTATTCATTACTGACAAATGTAATGAAATTAGCTTTGCGGACCACCAACCTTTTGCAAAAACAAGTGAATACAAAACAATATACTGTGAAAAAGTCATTCATTTTTATATTTCGTTGCATTTTTATTCATTACTAGAAGAAACTTGTTGGAAAAAACTAAAGTAGGTCATAACTTCATGTTATTATTATTTATACTTTTTCCACTTATAGCTTATTGAAACAAGTAGAGAAAATCAACAAAAGTGCAATGTCAAGACCTTTCGTCAATACTTTATTTGTGCATAAAGAGATGTATTAGCATCAGTTGCGTTTTAAAGGTTATTTCTGAACATTAAGTTCTGTAAAAGAAGGACTGTACACAGAATCTGTCAATAACCCAACACATACTCAACTACGTATTGTCATTGTCATGACAAAAATAGCAAAACAACAATATATCTATATCTTAATATATCTACAATAAACCCTTAAAATGGGTGTCTTTTAACAAAGAGCAATTCCTTTGTCTAACACTTGCCTATACACCCATTAAGCTGGCTGACTGTACAGACCGCATGACCACAGCCTCGCTGTCTAGCTTTTCCATGCTTAGCTTTCAATAGGGCAGTGTTTCCCAGTCCTCCGGGCTACTGTCTAATCTACCTTAGTTTCCAACACACCTGAAGGAAGTTGTTAGGAACAATGAATAACTGCTCAACAAGTACAGTGAGCTTGGTTAAAGCACAAACCAGGGAGGGTCCCAGAGACCACTCTTAAACACTCAAAAAGTGACACTGAGCATTACTTGTGACGGGTCTCTAAACATCACAAAAACAAAGGAAGTGATCATGGGTTTTAGAAAGCGGCCTTCTCCCCCCACCGCATCACAATTAGGAGGTCTGATGTTGATGTGGTTGAGGGCTACAGGTACCAAGGAGTATATATAGTTGAAGAAACTTCTCAGTATCATGGACAATCCCTTCTGCCCCTTGCGGGCCTTCCTGATAGGCCACTGTAGCACAAGCGATAGACTTCACCTGTGGAGCAGGACTGAGCTTTTTATTTTAGACTGTGTAATTGCTAGTCATTCTGTTCTGTAACTTTTCCAGCACAGAAGAACAGTTCACTCATACATAGTCCATCTGTTCTTTTTCACTCGATGTTTCCTCAGGATTAAAACATGTTTTTCTTATGTTTTTAGTGCTGTCTTCGCAGACCAATATATTATCAACAAAGTGAGGGGTAGCAGTGCTAGGACACGCTAAACTGTAAGGTAAAACTGAAGAGTCAAGGAGCTCTCCACAGTGCCCCTCCAAATGCACCAATAATAAGGCTTCTTCAGACACGCGGGGTTCAGTAAATAGCTAACGGCCGGTTTCTCTCTGCGAGCAGTGCAGTCAGAAAGCGTCTCACGTGAAACTTTCTCATTTTGTTAGCATTAGGCCCGTCCAACCAAAGCGATGTATTGAGACACCTGTAGAGCCGAGACACCAACACACGTAGTCTGAGCGGCTTAAAAACTGCTGCCGCGTCAGCTGTGGATAGGGGTGTAGACTCCAAGTTGGCTTTCAACTCTCCAGCTGTTTCCCACTGCCACACGCCCCTCAGCCCCCCCAAATCCTGCATGCTCTACTCCTTTGAACATGCTCCCCTCTGCCGGCTTACCATTCAGCATGAGCGGTGAGAGAAAGCAAACCCTTTCTCTGGAGAAATCTCATGACAATGACCTCATATCTCCTCTGACAATGGCAGTTAAGCCGCTAGCAGTGGGACAGTCTAGCACAGATGAGACTCTGTGTCTCCAAAATGTCTACCCGCACAGTTAAGAGGGAGGATGAAGTGCACATGGTTCATGTGAGCGAGAACTTATCTGTGTATGAGCTCTAATGAGACGCATGAGGTACAGCGTGGCATGCAATGGTGTTCAGCATGAGCGTGACTGGCCCCCACGTCAGGACTGGACTGCAAAGTGGCATTGGCGCATTACAAAAGAACATGGGGTTGGAGCATCACAAGGCAGACTGGTCCAAATGGGCCACGAGGAGGTGCAGCAAGACAATGGCTCGTCTATGCGAGAGGCGAAAGAGCAGTACGAACGGTGATGCGGAAACACAACAGGGAAGCGCGCAGGCAAGTGAGGCTGGTGTGGTGAGCCCATGGTGGGATCAGGAGCCCTGTTTCACACCTTTATTGTGTGTGACGGTTCACCACAAGCCCAGTTCTTCTTCCCTAAGGCAGGAGGACGAACTGGAAGCCTAGACAATTGCTCGCATTGTTGTGCCACTCTCAGGTAGCCTGTGGCATCTGAGGCCGTGTGTGTATCCCACCAGTTTTGAGTTATAGACAAAAACATGACAAAAAGATTTGCCCAATATTTAACCTATCGTTAAAAACCCTCCAGTTTATAAATCAGTGATAAAATGCCCTTTTAAAAGCATACATTAGGCCTCGGGGTAAAACGTTTCTAATCATTAAAAAGGTCCAGACAGAACAAGATCCTACACACGGACCTCGGATTCATCGAAATACCTTATTTCCATCATTGTTTTTACAAGAGGCCCTCGGGCGAGAGTGGGCTGACACACTGCTTCTTCATTAAACCCTCTTGCTAGGGCTGGCTCTCTCTTGCTCATCTCTCAGTTCTCCCTGTAATTGGCTGAGCTGCGGGAAAGATGTCAGATTTATTGCTTATTGTTGTGTGTGTGTGTGTGTGTGTGTGTGAGAGAGGTGTGTGTCAGTGCATGCCTGGGGCTGTCGCGCAGTCATGTCCTCACCCGCAGCAGCCTATCATTACGCCTGGCACGTAGGACAGGTGTGCTGCTCCTGTAGGCCAAAAAATGAGGGGAGGGGGGGGTGCAAAATGTGTAGACAGTACCAACAGTGTCTTTTTTTTTTTTCTTTTACACAAACATTTGATGCCTCGAGAACATTTAATCAGCCAAGGCGACTTGCCCACAACAGGCTCGCCCAGTTGCGCTTCTAACTTTATCTCCATGCCTCGCTCTCAGGAGGCTGCAGGATCAATCATGCCATGTTTGCGCACTGTAAATCTGGGGAAGCAGAGCGGCCGCTGAATAATCGCTCGGCTTTGGGCAGTCACAAAAGATCTTGCAGAGCAAATATCCTCTTCGCTTTATCCTCCCTTTTTTATGAGGACCCGCAGAATGACGAGCCGGGATTGTCCCACGATTAACTCGGACAGAAGGCTCTGTTCTGTACGGGCTGACGAGCCCGTGCTCTTACTGCGTGTTGACTTAGTAAGTGGCAGCCTCTGGGAAACTTTAAGCAGTGTCACAGGCAGGTGAGGCTACTGGACTCAGGTTGTGCAGTGCCTTCCCCTTAGTTTGTTAGGCAAACACACTAAGCACCCAGGCACATACACCTGAGGTGACCCTACTGTACGGGATAGGATTTTGGGCCGAAGTCCCAGAAATGTAGTCATGTTGCAGTGGATCGCCATCTTTGGGCTTATGTGACTAAGTGCCAAGTATTCTTCCTCAGGTGCATTTCCTCAAATGAGCTGATTTAAATGTCGTTGGTTCATTGCAATGAATATATATACGCCAGAAAAGGTCATAAGCAAAAACGAAAGCGGATTATTCCGGTAACAATGGCAGTCAGGGCCACGTTTAAGCTCACTTCAACCCAAATCCAGTGTACAAAATAAAGATGTTTGTATATGTTCAGATCACCTCTGCGACGTTCCATGTTGTAACTCTTTTTAACAAGCGAACCAGTCTCTTTGATGTGCCGCGTTGTATGATTTGGTAATACTGCACCCTACCTGCTTGGTCCTGGAAGAACGAAAACACACGCTAGGAGTGGGTTTCCTCACACAACCTCACCACCCACACAGGCAACTGTTCCTGTAACACAGGTCCATAAAGAGATCTGGGATCAGGCTGCGGTTAGGGCTGCTCTGCTAGCTCAGAAAACCATCGGCCCACGTAGAGACTGACCAAAATACAGTGAGTGGGATGGTGCAATATGAGCTTAGTGGTGGGTCTTCATACGTCGAGCCTTACGGCACCTATTTATCAAACTGAGTGGCTTCAGGAACTGAAGAATGACGGCCTGAGGAGATCTGTCGAATGTAACTACAGTAATGATTGAACAGTACGCGTTGACGTCTGTTGATTTAATTGGCTGCGAGCTGTCATTCACATGCTAGGTTTATCTGCTTGAGATGTGGCATTCTTCTGATGTAGACACCTCAGGTTTCTGACAGGGCGTAGCCGATGACTTCATTGTTTCATTGGGTGAATACACAGCCTTGGAGTCTGGGGAACATCAGGAGCGGGGTGAGCCTCATGGCTCCTGACACTGGCTCCTCGCTTCATCTACATATAACAATATACAACTGGCAGGTCATTGCGCGCGCACACACATGCATACATACACACACACACGCACACCAACATGAACACCGCTCAAGAGCCAGTCTGACAGCGCATGGGGATTTTTGAGTGCAGGAAGGGCGAGGTCTGACAAGCCTCATAACCAGGCCTCTGGGGAACAGTCATCTTGAACGGTCTAAGGTACATTTTTACAATCGTTTACACTGTCTCAACACAAGTAGCTCCTTTTTTCATGATACCTTATTGCAATACCATGCATTATTGCATTATTGAGACATAGGAAGGAAGGAAAGGAAAGTGACTCTTTGTCATTGTGAACACACTCAAGCACCACAACGAAATGTGACCTCTGCATTTAACCCATCACACGTGCACACGTAGAGCAGCGGGCAGCCACCAACGGCGCCCGGGGAGCAGTGTAGTGGGCCGGTACCTTGCTCAAGGGTACCTCAGTAGTGCCCGGGCTGGGACTCCAACCTGCGACCTTCGGGTCCCAAAGGCAGTGTCCTAACCACTAGGCCACCACAAAACACACATACCATGGAAATGTTACATGTCAGCAAGCAAACATTTACCCTCTATAACACAGTGCCTATAAATAAAGGTGATTATACCCCAGTAAATTACATAAAATGTACATTTTGTAGCTATTTTCATAATTTATTAATAGAAAAAAAAGATGCGTAACATGGCAAAATTAGTCATAGGTACATCCTTACATTTATCACACCTTCAAGTCCATAAATCTAACAAGTTTTCCTGATTAGGTGCCATTAAATAGACCCTCCTGCAGATTGAGGTGCAGGTGGAAACCATCTTATTTCAACTTATTTCAACTGAAAAGGGGCAACACATGCAAGGAAACCCTCAAAAATCTTACAACTGAATTGTGCACTAAAGAGTAGTCAAAAAACGTCAGCAAGCTGAGATCGAGACTCATGGACAATTATGCCAGACCCCAACAAGAAGTTATTTCAATAAAATAAAAGCTTCTGAGACCAAGGGTGTACTAACGTTCTCCACAAAATAAAATCACATCTATTGATATTCTTGTTGAGTAAATGACTGAACAAGCTCCTTTTCCTTGTGGCTTTATCTGTAGGCAAAAGAGAACTGTTTGCTTGTTTTAGATATGTTCAAGTCGACAAAACGATGGGGTGTACTTATTATATAATATATATATATTATATAATAAGTACACCCCATCGTTTTGTCGACTTGAACATATCTAAAACAAGCAAACAGTTCTCTTTTGCCTACAGATAAAGCCACAAGGAAAAGGAGCTTGTTCAGTCATTTACTCAACAAGAATATCAATAGATGTGATTTTATTTTGTGGAGAACGTTAGTACACCCTTGGTCTCAGAAGCTTTTATTTTATTGAAATAACTTCTTGTTGGGGTCTGGCATAATTGTCCATGAGTCTCGATCTCAGCTTGCTGACGTTTTTTGACTACTCTTTAGTGCACAATTCAGTTGTAAGATTTTTGAGGGTTTCCTTGCATGTGTTGCCCCTTTTCAGTTGAAATAAGTTGAAATAAGATGGTTTCCACCTGCACCTCAATCTGCAGGAGGGTCTATTTAATGGCACCTAATCAGGAAAACTTGTTAGATTTATGGACTTGAAGGTGTGATAAATGTAAGGATGTACCTATGACTAATTTTGCCATGTTACGCATCTTTTTTTTCTATTAATAAATTATGAAAATAGCTACAAAATGTACATTTTATGTAATTTACTGGGGTATAATCACCTTTATTTATAGGCACTGTGTTATAGAGGGTAAATGTTTGCTTGCTGACATGTAACATTTCCATGGTATGTGTGTTTTGTGGTGGCCTAGTGGTTAGGACACTGCCTTTGGGACCCGAAGGTCGCAGGTTGGAGTCCCAGCCCGGGCACTACTGAGGTACCCTTGAGCAAGGTACCGGCCCACTACACTGCTCCCCGGGCGCCGTTGGTGGCTGCCCGCTGCTCTACGTGTGCACGTGTGATGGGTTAAATGCAG
>JBBPDA010000030.1:2639048-2650217 GCA_037974385.1 Arnoldichthys spilopterus
TCCTTCTTTTTTTTTTTTTTGCAATGGTGGGCTTGCTAAAGTCATTAGCCACGCTGCACCGTGGAGCTGTGTGTGTGTGTGTGTGTGTGTGTGTGTGTGTGTGTGTGTGTGTGTGGTTGAGTAGGCTGTTAATTGGCATGGGCTTGCCCTTTAGCTCGTGCCCCTTCAGCCATGCTCTCCTGGCTGCCTGCTCTCGCACCAACCCACCGGCTCCTCTGAGTCTGTCTGGACACGTCTGTCACAGCTTCCACAGATTCGTGTCTGTCCGTCTTGTTGAAGACTGGCACCGGTCAGTGGTGATGACCTCTCTTTGGAACCACAGCTGTGCAGATTCTGTTTCACAGCCTGTTGATTCCTACTGTACTCGTTCAGCAGCTCTGCAGCCAATCACGCAGCCTCTAAACACCGTCCGCAGCTCTGCTCTCCAGCCTGATAAACATCCGGACCAGTCGCCGGTGACCTACAGCCAATGAGAGCGCAGGACAGGAGTGGACGGAAAGAGGCGAGGGACGTTTTTTCCACCTCATCTCCTACAGCACACGTCCCAAAGTCAAGATCATAGTGCTCGTTGGAGGCACAGCGGAGGCTCTTCACTTCTCTTCAGCCCTGAGGTGGTCACCTCCGGTCACGTCTGTCTGGGCAGCTGAAGGGCAGAGGGTTTAGGCTTGAATATGTTAAAGCATACTCTCACTCTCTCTCTCTCTCTCACTCTCTCTCTCTCTCACTCTCTCTCTCACTCTCTCTCTCTCTCACTCTCTCTCTCACTCTCTCTCACTCTCTCTCTCACTCTCTCTCTCACTCTCACTCTCACTCTCACTCTCTGTCTCATTCTCTCTCTCCCCCTCTCTCCCTCTCTCTCCACAGCTGGACAGGTCTTGCCAGGCAGAGGCAACATGTGGTGCTAGGGTGAAGGTCACAGTGTATTTGTGTGCATGGCTGGGGAACAGGCTAATCCCATTAAAAGAGCCTAGCTGAAACAGCAGCCATGCCTGCTACAAGACTCTCATAAAAGAGCTGCTGCTCCTGACGCTACTCCATTAATCTGTGCTGAGAGTCTTCTTTTTTTTGCGAGACAGAAAGCAGACACTGGTATTGATCACTATTATGCACAGTCTGCTTGCAAAGTAGGCCCGACCTACTAAACTGAGCATGTGCAGTAGAACACTACACTCTTACCTTTACGACTTCCTCTGATATTTTCTGTCTGAAAATGTGCCAGAGCTCAATCTGAGTAATCTGGCATCTTCTGGTAAACTGGAATTGGGCAACAGCTCATAACAGCAAAATATTTTGAGTGACAGCATATAACTGCACTGTAAAATACAGTAGTAACTTCAGGCTAGTTTGTATTAATTGCAGTGTCTGGCTGCTTAAATATTAACCAACACCACACAAAGATAAACTTCAGCCACACCGCACACATGTGCGCACAGATAAACATTCACTTGTGCTTGGTCGTACAAGCAGTGCTACCCTGCAGCAGCAGTACCAATTGGCCCAGATTGTCAGTCCTAAGATTCTTAACTCAGGTACTGGCCTTTACAATACACACCTTAAATATTTTACACCATGTGCAACTATGGCGGCATGAATCATGCATTCTAATGATTAAACCACTGAGTATTAATTTCTCTGATAAGCTTAAGGTGTGTATTGATTTTCTGATCATTTTCCCCAGGGAAAAGACACAAAGGAGACACACAGAGACCTGCATGAAAATCTGCATAAGGATCAACGTCAGCTGCCCTAAAAGTGTTTACCTGCCCTTAGATTTGACAGTAATTAAGTGATAAACTTTCATTCAGGACAAACTTGTTTGGCGAAGACAGGACGAGAAACTTAGCCCCTGTAAGTTGCTTGGCTTAAGTGCACTGCGCAACAAGTGTCACATGTTCTGATTGGCCGCAGGGTGGCAAATTCAGAGCTGTGATTGGTCCGGTGGGACATTGTTGTCGAAACTTGGCACTGTTGTAGCGCTGACGCCTTCTGTAACACACATACAGCACGGTTGGCTGGTAGAACCCAAAATGTTTCTCAAAGCCTCATGAGAACCTTTTTCTTCCTTTCTTTCCTTCCCTCTCTCTCTCTCTCTCGCTCTCTCTCTCTCTCTCTCTCTCTCTTTCTCTCTCTTGCTCCATAATCCCTGAAGGCAGGAACCTGCATAACTAAGCATTTTAAATCACACCAAATCTGATTTGTTGAAAGCAAATTTGGTCGCTGTTCAAGTATGCAGAGCTCAGAGAGTCATTCCGTATTTACTTACAGTGGCCCCCTGAAACGAAAACGAGTTCCTCTCCATTTGTACACCCCCCCCCAAATCCCCTCTAGTAAGGGTTTCAATTCAAAACAGATAATGACGCTCCACTCAAGGACGATCAGGAAAGAGGCTGAAGTACTGGGTGAAACTGCAGGAGGGTTATGCTTAAAAGCCAAGAAAAAGAGTCCTTCCAGAAAGACATTCATTTAACTCGCGGTTAGCTCTTCAACCTTCAAACCCTTCTAGGTTTTCAAGACCTGTGGCTTATTCAAGCTCACTGGCGGTGGAATTAAGGCTTTATACTCAATCTTGCTGGAACGTTATCACTTCCTCTTAAAAGTTTAGAGAAAACCTGTATCCTGTAAGACCTATAACAAATCAAATCAATGTATGAGGTCATGTTATCTTTTCTTTTCTGATGTACGAGACTCTTTGAGTAGTTGGAGAATGGTAGCTTACTCTGACATGCTCTTCAGGTGGCTGGTGTAGACTAATGCTGTCCTCCAAAAAGCAAACTGCTGTTCGATTACCCCTGCTGAAAAGCACTACACTAGTAAGAGTTATTGGGTAAAACTCTACAATCTACGCTACAATCACATACAAAAACTGTAAGCCTCTCTAAAAAAGAGCATCTGAAAAATGCACATATATTTAAATCTTAAGGCCTTCAAATAAGCACTGTGTGATACTCAAGGCACAGTGGTGCAGTGGTTAGCGCTGTCACCTCACAGCGAGAAGGTCCTGGGTCGGCCACAGGTGCCTTTCTGTGTGGAGTTTGCGAGCTTTCCCTGTGTTCGCGTGGGTTTCCTCCGGGTGCTCCGGTTTCCTCCCACTGTCCAAAGGCTGCCGTAGGTTGATTGGATACTCTAAATTGCCCATAGGTGTGAATGTGTGTATGAATGGTTGTCTGTCTATCTGTTGCCCTGCGATAGGTTGAGCCTCCTATCCCGGGTGTACCCCGCCTCAGGCCCGCAGTCAGCTGGGATTGGCAGGTTCAAGTCCTGGCCCGGACACCATTGAAGTACCTTTGAGCAAGGAATTGTCCCGCTACACTGCTCCCCGGGCTCTGTTGATCACTGCTCGTGGTCACATTTCATTGTGGTGCTTTAGTGTGTTCACAGTGACAAATAGTCCCTTCCACTTCACTTTCAGTGTCCAAAGCGTCATTAGTTCATGTTTTGCAAAGTAAAATGAAACCTGAACATTTCAGAAATAAATATGTTCATTTGTACCAAACTACTTGTTTTAAAACAAACTGTTGACAGGTGGAGCACATACTGTTACAGTGTCTCTCGCACATATACACACAAACCAAAGTCCAGTACCACACCTGTGAGAGCGGTGAGCACTTTCTAGATCCAGGTTATTACAGTCACCCAATCGCAGTATGCCCAACCTGCTTTTAGAGCAGGCCACCTGTACTACCGCCAACCCCTCCCTCTTCAGCCTGAGAGCTCGTCATGCTCCAACTGAGAGCCTGCCTTTCGCAGAGTTTCCGCGTGTCTTCTGCTTCACAGGGCACACTCACAACATCCTGGAATGAGCAAACCTTGCCCATCTTGGCTGTTTTTTAAACACCAGATAATGACCGACTCATGCTGTTCATTTGCCGGTCAACTCTTCTGACTGTCAGAAAAGCTTTCAACAAGTAGAACAATTGATATGTAGCCTACAGATGTCACTTGCGTCATACAATTCGATATTTAACTTACCTAGCTGTACAGGTTGTGTAATAGCAAATGATATCACTTCTAGAAACTGTGCATAGTGAACATTTGTAGGTGGCCAGCAGATGCATGCTGGGCATGGTTGTGCCATTTGAAGTTCACATTAAGGTTATCTGCGGCGGTGCTCAAAGAGCCAGACGGGACACTTTGATCTTCAAAGGCAGATGAGTTCCAATGACAGGGGCAATAAGAAGGTAATAGCACCAATCTACAATCATTACTCCATAGAGCAAGAGCGGGGTCGAATTCAGCTTTCAGGGCAACATGTACCCTGCTTGCGTGGAGCCACAGTGCCACCTGGTGGTCACTCATGAATGTTCATGGGTATGAATGCTCTGCTGTCTCCGTGCGTTGTCAGACTGGAGCCCTTCTCCACTGACTTCCAGTAACTTGTTAGTGAATGGTGTTTTAAATCAATTTAGAGTTTTTACAGCACTGTTCTTGGCTACACAGACGTTTCAACTAGGCAAAACTGTGAAAGCCTTACAGAGTAACATACATGATTAGCAGCTTACACAAAACCTTCTTCTGTGTCTCGACAGGTCGGCTTTCTAGGGCAGAGGCATGAAACTGGGTTTGCAGAGAGATAAACCTTAACTTGTAACACTCCTGCTGAGTCTCCCATGGCTCCCTACCACCTGTGAAGTACACGGCACAGGTCTTCAAGGACCCATTTGAGATTCAGCCAAATTCAGCTCTCCCAAACGTGTCACATCCAAACATTAGATTGTGCTCGTTCACTGTTACACCCCTATTGCATATGGGTGTAGAACTACGGAGTTATGAGTTAAAAATGCAGTATATAGAGTAGGGAGCCGTTTCAGATTCGGGCTATGTCTGCAATGGTGTGGCATGTCAAGACTGGAGTCTGGCATGTTGTTGGGCAAAGGTTTAAGAATCTTGTCTGTGTTGCTCTAATAAGATGACATGAAAAACAGCACCACCTCATGGTAGGAAAGTAGATTGAACAACAAAAAAAACATCTGTGAAAAATTGTGAAAACAAATTGTACTACTAGTACTATGCAGTTATGATCATGACCCATGCAGTTGTTGTGCCTTCTAGAAGTACCAACAATGCCAATAACATACTCTGAAATGGATATTCTGACAATTTTATCAGGATAACGTAAACTTACTGCCATATTTTTCACACCCACACTGGCAAAACTCCATTAACACTATTGAAGCACTGCCATGCTGATGTCACTGCTGGGACAAAATAATATATGGTCAGTGGTAGAGCTGGGCAATATGACGATTTGTATCGTTATCGTGATAAACGGTGGTCACAATAAGCTTTCTGATCATATCTGGATATTGTTAGTACTTAAAAAACACTGTCAAACTTCATGTTTAATTTTAAAAAGAGAATCATCAGTCTTGTCTAAGTGAACATATTGTACTGGTTGTGAAAAACACTGAATAAAATGATTTGTAGTCATACTTTGAATTAAAAAAATATGCCACTGTTGGCTCTTTTTACTTTGTTCCATCTTAATACATATCAAAACATTTTGCATATCAGGGAAATTTCTCAAAATATCGCGATGCGATATTTTTGCCATATCACCCACCTCTAGTCAGTGGCAGTTCCATGGTGATCTTTTTGATAGATAGGGTAGAGAGGGGTACTTTCAACTCTTATACAGGTAATATGGCTAGGAAAATCGTTGTTTGCACCATGTATGTTCAAGCCAAAGAGTTCCACCGACCGCTGCTGGTGGTCCCCTTAACTTATTATTTAAGCAACTTAAGATTCCCCCTTTGCCTTAGAAATTCAACCTGTTGAGACAAAATACTTGAAAATATGCTTGATGAGGGGCCTGATGGCCAGAGATTATCTATATATTAACATGAGACAGCGGACAGACCCTTTTTTATAACAGATCCTTTGTAACAGAAGCCTCAAGCCTAATGTTTGCATTGCAATCACAATTTTCAGTGGCCATATAATATACAGTGTAACTGCCTCTCCGATGTAAAAAGAAGGCTGATACAGCAGAAAATTCAAAGAATATCAATAGTATATTTGCTCACAGAGCAGCTGTAGTGTGGTCGCTCTCACCTTAGAGACTGGTGTTAGAATCAGGGAGTAAGTAAACCTTACATTTGAGCAGTAGTAGCCTAGTGGTTAGGGACATGTGATCAGAGGGTCTCAGTCTCAGTCCCAATCCCCAACCCCAGTTCCTGCCCCAGCCCAGGTACCACTGATGAACACTTAAGCAAGGTATCGTTCTGCTACACTGCTCCTGGGTGCTGCTGATAGCTCCCTGTTGCTCCATATGAGAATGGTCATGTTTTGTTGTGGTGCACTTTGTATGTTCACAATGACAAACAGTCACTTTCACTAAAATCAATTGATAGCAGTTAACAACAAGCCTCAGCTGCATCCTCCAGTTGATCCTAACTTAGTGGGCCACACACAAGAGATCAGGGTATGGTCTACAGCAGAGGTTCTCAAATCTGGACCTTGAATCCATATTCCGGTCCTGGATTTTGATCACCAGTGACATTGGACAGATGGCCAATCAATTATATTAACAACATATTAACAAGATTTGAGAACGCCTGGTATACAGCATCACAAAAATCAACTGGAAATTTGTGAATCCAAATAAAAAGTTATTAAAGCATGTGTCACAGGTCCCACTGTTCTTACTAAACCTGCTTGTTACAGCAGAGGGAACATAGAAACCTGCAGAGTGGTCAAACCCCCAGCAGGGGGAGCCAAATCTTCCCAGCCCTATAAGTGTGTAATATGGAACAAACAGATCCCAAACAGTAACGGAGACAACCGAATGAAAGAAATAATACAATCTAAAGTGTCAAAAAAATATGCATCTAGGAATCTACACAGCTACTGTTGTCTTGATTTGTTCAATGCAGGGACAGGCCACAAATTATAATACCACCATGCAAGTTCCCCAAAACCTTGCAATGAACGATTTTTCTGGTTGGAGGTAGACATAGCTTGAACCATCTTGATACCTTACTGCTGGCTGAAGTTTTTACAGCTGGTACCCACTCACTCCTAGTAAGGAGAGCCCATATGGACAGCTCTATGCTCCACCAAACAACGAAAAACATTGCGACCCACCTGTACAAGAACTGCAGCCACCTCTTTAAATTGACATTATAATAATTGTTATATTTTTTCTCGTTTTTTTTTATTATTATTGCTATGCAGTGCCAACCAGAGGAAGATGGGTTCCTCTTCTGAGCCTTGGTTCCTCATAAGGTTTCTTCCTACAGCTCAGGGAGATTTTCTTTGCCTCTGTCACTTTTGGCTTGGTCATTAGGGGCTCGGACCCAGATTCCATAGAGCTGCTTTGTGACAACATCAGCTGTAAAAAGAGCTAAGAGCACAATGCACCATAATGAAATGTGACCTCTGCATTTAACACATCCATGTAGGAGCAGTGGGCAGTGCCCGGGGAGCAGTGCTTGGAGATGGTACCTTGCTTATGGTACCTCAGTAGTACTTGTATCAGTTTGAAGTGAAAGTGACTATTTGTCATTGTGAACACACTCAAGCACCATAACGAAATGTGACCTCTGCATTTAACCCATCACACGTGCAGACGTGGAGCAGGGGGCAGCTACCAACAGCGGAGCAGTGTAGTGGGACAGTAAATTGCTCAAAGGCACCTCAGTGGTGCCCAGGCCGGGACTCGAACCTGCAACCTTTAGGTCCCAAAGGCAGCGTCCTAACTACAAGGCCACCACTGCCTGCTCCAACACAGGGGCAACTCTCTAACCATTACACCACCACTGCCCCAAGCAAAAAAAGTGTTCAGGTGACTCAGGAAAGTGCTCTTTGTTAACGAGGCTGGATATAGACCCATGCTAATAAAATAACAACTACAAATCAAAGTTATTCAGTCTTGAAGGATTTTTTTCCTGAAACACCATATGGTAGTTTTTAAAAGAGTGCCTATCACAACAGAAAAAACTATTTATCAGGCCTCAGACCTAAATATGGTTGAAATTTCTGAAAATATGACAACCGGTTTCATAAACCCACAAAGTGTGTGGTGTATGGCTCAGCATAATGACTTGCCAGGAAGAAATACGGAATTCCTACAAACAGCATGAATTGTGAAATGTGAAATTCTGGATTTGGGCTACTGAAAAAGCATTTTTTTCATTTGCATTTTATTCATTTGGCTGATGGTTTTATCCAAAGCACCTTCCAAGACATGGAGCAGTGTAGTGGGACGGTTCTTTGCTCAAGGGTACCTCAGTGGTGCCTGGGCCAGGCCTTGAACCTGTAACCTTCAGTGCCAAATGTCCTAACCACTGCCCCAATACCCTTTTCAGTTGTATAGGCAACTGCTGGTCAACAGTCTTAAATTCAGTGTTTGAGACGCTTTCTAATAAAGGCAGTTGCCTTCTTAATTCTCCTGACCATTTTTTAAACTTTTCTTTCCTCCTTTTTTTCTTGAAAAAATGTTTTCTTTGTTCTCGAGTAACAGTGCTTTACTATGAAGTGAACCTTTAGTATTAAATTCCAAATACTTCACTTACAGTGAAACATTAAATAACCTCCACACTTTACTGTTCATGGTACCGTCAACAACATCACGAATCTTGGCTCATGAAAAGGCCACTAGAAGTAGCTGTTTCAAGTCAGACAAACCCAGAAGAAAATCCTCATGTTGTCCACAAGAGGGCAGCAAGGACCACAGAATTAGACCCTGCCTGCCTTTGCCTTCCTGAGTTGGATGGGGATGAACTGAATAAAGCACTACCAACAACTGCAGTGCTGAACACTTCATGATGGCACAACGTTTGCAGAAATAGAATAAAACATTAAAACCATCTGCAGTTTAATAAATTGCCATAAATATGACAAACAATATATTTAAGTGAACTCAAATAGCGTAACAAGCAGAAAGATATGTTCCTGGTTTGCAATGACGAAAGCTCCAGTAGTGTTGTAAGACACATTGGGAATTACGGGTGTCCCTTCCCGAAAGAACACCTTCTAATTGACCAATGCAAAGAACAGAAAGGCAAGTGACAAAGGCAGGCTGAACAAGAAGGGGAATCCAGTGTGCTGAAAGATGTAAGATCAAGGTTAAGTGGCATGGAATGATGGTGGAGAATGGCAGCATAACTGAATTCCCTCTCTCTCGCACAAATAAATGCACATAAAGAAGAAGATCTACCATTAAAAAGGAGGACGAAAGTCCTATGCAAAAGTAACAGGATGATTTAACCCTTCCCCTCTTTTTTCTTCCATTGCAAAAGGAATGCCAACACACCACGAAAGGAACCATCCATTTAAAAAAAGCCTGTGTTGCTAATGAGGACATTGATAATGACAATGATGGCGGCAAGCAATCAGCCTTATTATGTGAAGTCAGGTTCATCAGTGATTACTAGTCTCATTCTCAGTCTAATTCACAGTAAGCCATGTTTAACATACACCCTGACGTACTGGGGAAGGCTCATGCAGATGTCTTTGAAAGTGTGCCTATGTCAAAATGCCACCTGTATGAACTGGCAGAGGGTGTATGGGTGGATGTGACCGAAAGAAGCGTGTGTGGACAGACTGTCAGCTTATTTCAGCCCCAGCCTGAAACCCCCAGCACCATGCCTTAACAGAGTCACAGACTGGACAGTGAGTACATGTGTGTGAAAGAGAAGGAGGAAAGGAACAAAGAGTGAGAAAGAGAAGCAGTAGATGGATGCTCTGGGAAATCAGGCCATGATCTGTAAAGTGACTATTTAGTATATAGTGAGAATTTCTCATTGTAACCCACACACTAAAGCACCACAACAAAATGTGACCGCTACATTTAACCCAGCGCACATGGAGCAGTGAGCAGCTATCAACAGTGCCTAGGGAGCACTGTAGCTGGACGGTACCTTTCTCAAGGGTACCTCAGTGGTGCCCAGGCCAGATACTTGAACCTACAACCTTCTGTTTAATAACCACTAGGCCAGTACTGCCCTTGACTGGGGTCATTCTGTAAATCTGTAAAGAAACCACCTTGTTACATTGTCCAGTGTCTTTGAGGCCATTTACATTAGTCTTTTCCTAGGCCACAGAAATTATACAGATGAAGAAAACAACTCTGAAATGTAGTTTAAAACAGTTTGATAACTACTACACTTGTTAATATCCACTTCAATCTCTTCCCGAAACCCTGGACACTTGGACTGTAGCAGATGGCTCTGACAGGAGTCCACTATCTCAGCTCTTGACTAAAACTGATGGCAAAGGCTAATCCTGCTCCTGCTTACAAGTCTTTAACAATACTTTGCTTCGTGTGCCTCACCAGAGGAACGAGACAATTGGTGTTGCCCCACGGGGGAAGCGGAGCACCTCCATGGATCTGGCATGCAGCCAAGGTCAACACTGAGCTGCTAAAGAGCTGAGTAATGTGACGTTGCACTCACACACACATGGGGAAGAGACTGAATAGTAAGGTATGGCAATTAACACTTCCTTCCATCCTCTTCAGCAATGTATGGCACATTTTGTGTCAGTGTGTGCATTAGGCCTCTTAATGTAGTTACAATCTTCTACAGACAACACTGCAAACCTTCCTCCTTAATAAAAGCAGATGAGAGCAAAAGAGCACTCGTATGTTGTGCAGTGTGACTGTTAACTGTGATTTCTAATTTATGGTTAAAAGTTGAACCTTAATCTGTGTGATTTGTGCTGTATTTAGTAAAAAAAACTGCACAGAAAGGTAAGGGAGCCAAGAAAAAAAGAAAAAAAAAATCTTTTCCTAACTCTCTTGGCCTTACCCTCCTGCAACCCCCCCAAAGCACCGTCTTACACACACATTCCCACACACTAGCACAAACACATACACCTCTGAACAAAGGTGCCATTTTCCTCAGGAAGGGTCAGCAGTTCCCTCCGTCAGACAGGCGCTTGTTCTTGGTCGGAGGCTGCCCAATCTCAGGCCGCCCTCCCTAGGTTCGGCCACTCCGGCACCTACACCCCCCTGGCCCCTGGCCCCCGCCCCCCTCGCCCTGGAGACAAGCTCCCCATTGTTCCTACACCACTAATAAATGACAACTCTCCTGTTCAGACTAACGTTCGAGCCATTCTAAACACACACATTGCAGAGAGAGAGAGAGAGAGGGAGAGAGAGAAAGAGAGAGAGAGAGAGAGAGAGAGAGAGAGAGGGAGAGAGAGAGAGAGAGAGAGAGAGAGAGAGAG
>JBBPDA010000030.1:2650317-2667482 GCA_037974385.1 Arnoldichthys spilopterus
AGAGAGAGAGAGAGAGATAGAGAGAGAGAGACAGAGGGAGAGAGATAGGGGGAGAGAGAGACAGAGGGAGAGAGAGAGAGAGGGAGAGAGAGACAGAGGGAGAGAGAGAGAGAGAGAGAGAGAGAGAGAGAGAGAGAGAGAGAGAGAAGGAGAGAGAGAGATGGAGAGAGAGAGGGAGAGAGAGAGGGAGAGAGAGAGAGAGAGAGAGAGACAGAGAAAGATGGAGAGAGAGAGACAGAGATAGAGACAGAGAAAGAGAGACAGAGAAAGAGAGAAAGACAGAGAGAGACGGAGAGAGAAAGAGAGAGAGACAGAGAGAGAGAGAGACAGAGATAGAGAGACAGAGAAAGAGAGAGACAGAGATAAAGAGAGACAGAGATAGAGAGAGAGAGATAGAGAGACAGAGAAAGAAAGACAGAGATAGAGAGACAGAGAAAGAGAGAAAGACAGAGAGAGACGGAGAGAGAAAGAGAGAGAGAAAGAGACAGAGGTAGAGAGACAGAGAAAGAGAGAGACAGAGATAAAGAGAGACAGAGATAGAGAGAGAGAGAGAGAGAGAGAGAGAGAGAGAAGAGAAACAGAGAGAGACAGAGACAGAAAGAGAGAGAGAGAGACAGACATACAGACAGAAAACCAACAATGCAGAAGCAAACTTAGATAGATGGACATTTGCTGAAAAGATTCTGCTTCTCCATAGGCTGGACTCAGCAGGCCATGAGTTCACTGTAGCGTGTTAAGGGGTTGTGAACAGCAACTATGCAATTCTCTCTCTGGGCCAAGTGAACACGACGTTGTTATCAGGATGAATCATCTCACTGGGGTGTTATGCTGAGCGTAGAAGATGCAGGGCAAAGAAAAGACTCTGCTTTATGAAATGTTAAATAAATACATACATACATACATACATACATTCATAGTGACCATATATTATCATGCTAAATTCCATATCACGCTTTCCCATCACTTTCACTGTGCACCTGATAGAATGAAAATACTGAACTAACTGAAGTCTTTCAGTTCATCTTAAACGTGGGGCCTATATCCGGGTACTGGACTAGTCTGTTGTTCCTTGTTATGCATGCAAAGGTTGTCTCTGGACCTGACCACAGGTCACCATGAGGTCAGACTTCCCAGAGCAACTTCACATATATATATGTACCCGCATGCATATGCCCACGGCAGCTCAGGGAAGGTGAGAAACGTTAAAAATCAGCACCTTGGACCAAGTGTGTAAACACACCATTAACACTCCAGCACCTCTGCTGAAGGAAACCTTCTTCCCTCCAGGGAGAGTCGGAGGCCAGCAGTCAAGATTTTGGGTCCACGTCCATAAGAGTCAGCTTGTGCTGAAGCCTGGTGTGCTAATATTAATGGCACAAACAACGAGACATCAGCGTTAAATTGCACCCCATCGGACCAAAGGGCTGTAAGAAACAGGAGTTTATCACTGCATGCGCTGCTAGGTTGCACAATATGTTTGTCATATTTAACAAGCGTCTGTGATGAAAATATGACAAAAAAAAATCCACCATGGAAACATAATGCAGCGCGACAGGCTACGGTTTGGAATGGCCCGCCATGAGTTCCGGCAGCTGCTGGGCGATTTGAGTTGTAGGTAATTTTTGGTGGCAAAGGAAATAGCACTCAAAGCATGTCTGAGACCTAATGCATAACTCCGTTGTGGCTTACCACAGCTATATCATATAACACCACAGTTGACTCCTTCAGTATGGCCACGCCACACATTCTGCCCTTGACAAGGCCCTTTTCAGACCTTTATGGGCCACTTAACCACCCAAACCACCCAAAAATCACATTTCCGGAACATTTTCCGACCTCTAAAGGCTTTGACGACTAGGTCTATGAGCACTGCAAGCTTGTTAATGGAACCCAATCCAGCGCGGCCCCTTCGCTCAGTCGGACAGATGTTCCAGCAAAGTTCGCACACACACCACCACCCCCCCACCCCACCCCACCCCACATAGGCGCTTCCCGCTCCCGGTTTAAAATGACACCAGAGGATGGGGAAGAAGAGGAGCTGTGGAGTGGGATTTTGGATTTTGGGGGGGGGGGCACAAAAAAGCCTTGGTGTTTTGACAAGGCTTGCTCGCGGACACAAAGTCTGTCTTTGTCTCACCCCCGGGGCGGCAGATAAAGGAATTCTTCTGTGTCGGGGGGCTCTGACCGAGTTTATTTGACACTTCAGCTCCTTTTGTGTGAGCAAGTGTCCCACCGTCAATACCCGCCATGAGAGTCACTTGGCGTTAGACAGAGGGTCCCTCTTCAGCGGAGAAAGGGGGTCTTGTTCGGAGAGGATTTTAATGGGGGGGGGTACGTAGAGGGGGGGCAGATCACCCTGCGCTGTACACAGGCGTATAGTGGGGTCTCTGTCCACAGCTTTGACAATAGCGGGAATTCTTTACTGCTAAGGATCTACAGGAAGGAGAGAAGAGGAGGCCAAGCCGGGTTCGTAAGACGTGTTCTTTTTCTGTTTTTTCTCATCCAGCTCTCCCCAAATGGCGGTGAGGGAAGAAGCCTCCACAGCACGTCCTAAAATACCGCAAACCATGACGTGCCTTAGGAAACCAGGCCTCAAGCAAAGGTTAAACTGAAAATGTACAAGTTATTCCAAAAGAAAAATGAGCAAGAGGTGGAAGCACCTTCACTGACACCTACTACCTCATTACCATCAACATCAGCAAAGCTAAGCCATGCATATCATTGTTCACCACTGCACCACATTCTTCTTCTTTTTCCTAATTTACAAGAATAGGTTTGCACGTGTAACTCAACAGAAAGCCACACACAGAGTCAGTTGAGCGCCACAGCCTCTGCCCATGACAGCTTCACTGTCTTCATAAGGCCATTCTACTGCCTTGCACTGGTGGAGAATGAGAAGGGAGTGGGCCAATCCCAGTACTCAACCCCTAAATCCTCTTAAGCTGGGAGGAAAGCAGTCTAATAGTGTATACTTAAGTGTTTAGTGAGAGGGCGGGGGTGGGCTCCAGAACGGAACGTCACTAGAGATCTTGCTCTTATGAGAACCATCACTGTCCAACAAAAGCCTCAGTGTTGCCTACCAAAACAGCGGCAGCATTGTCTCCGTAATGCACAAACGCATGGTGCATGATCTACTGTAGCTACGACAGTGTGGCGATGATAAACCTACCCCACTCTCTATGGGTGCATTGCTCTGAGAGCTGTCCTCTGTTCAGCCACAACAGAGGACAGCTTTTACAGCTCCCAATGTACAGTTTGATAACCTGGGCGCCTTGTGCTTGGCGTTTCACCGAGAATCAGTAGGAACTACAACGTGTTACTTTAGTCACACCTGAGTGGTGGGACCATGGACGAGGTGCCAGGCTTCACTGACTGCGAATAGGCTTTTGCCACAAGACCAATATGTACACACACCTCCGCACAAACAGGACAGAAGCTAACAGTTCTATAAACACACCTCTGAAGGGGTTTAAACCAGGGCACTGCTGGGCAGGTCTGTCAGTGGAACACACCTGTTACTGTTAGACAAAAAAGAGACACTAAGCCATAAAGGTGTAAATCACAAGTTCCAGGATGATTTGAACCTACATTGCTTACTTTTAGCCAATGACCTTTAATGAAATGATCTTTTAGCCAATGATCTTTTATGAAATTTTACCTTAAAATTTGCAGCGATGCAATTGATCTCTATGCGAATTGGTTTGATATCAGGCTCTGCAGTCATATTGCTGTGCACTAAATCTAAACTCTTTAATCAAGACTGCCTCCATTTGTGCAGTGTCTCTAACAATATATTGGGACATCTATCACGATAAAAGCAAATCGTCATTTCGTCATCATGATTTGATCCGATGCAATTATTATTATTTTTTTTTATTTTAGCCAACGATCCAATGATTGTGATTATCAATACCTTAAAATTTGCAGTGATGCGGTTCAGTTGGATACTGGAGTCTGCAGTCAGTATGACATATGCATGCTGCATTTCCACAAACTCACGCATGCAAAGAAATGACAATTTGCACATTTCATTATTAAAGGTTAAATTCAGCAGTGTAGTCATAAGCCAAAGGAAAATAAAGTGGAAGAAATTGTGGAGTGAATATACACGTCGTTTTTTGTGTCACATTAATAAATCGGACCGTGCGCTATTTTGATCCATGCATCGAAACTGAGCGATTCATCATTACAGCCCCAATAACCCAGCCGTATGTCATGCCATAATTAAAGTGCCTACTGGTCATGTAAACTACGCCAAACACAAAACACAAGCCATATATCCACTAAGCACCACCGCAGTATCCAGTATGTCAAACTACACCCTTGGTTGGCGCTGTTTCACTAAGCTACACTGAAGTCGAAGTAACGGTATGAGAGCCCTGCCTCAAACAGGTGAACGTTTCTGTGGCACAGAATGAGAAGTTCTGCGCCACTCAGCTCTAAACTCGTTTGCCCCAGAGCGCAGGTAATAAGCACCATATCAAAATCCCAGTAACTGAAGAGTTCCAGAGCTGAAATTACCTGTCTCCATCCGGAGTGTCAATTCTTTACTGACTGATCTCCGTCAGCGGTTACTCCAAAGGCGCAGTGTTTCAGCGGTCAACGCCGGTGAGGTTAGATCCATTTCTGAGACGACAGCCGACGAGTGAGCCCCAAAATCCAGCAACGATCAATAATGTGGCGGCGTTTTAATCCCAGACTGAGCCGGAGAACTCTAACCCAACAGTGTGTTCCACTACACAGAGCCGCGTATCCACAATGGGGCAGCCCGGGGATCCCTTTGTAGAGGCAAGAGGTAACCCTCAGTGTATGAAAGAGTGCGAGGGAACCGAGACCTCCACCTAGACATCCACCAAGTCAAAATCCACAACAGGTCTCCGCGACGTGAAAAAAGAAAGCTTTTATTGCAAAAATAAACACGCGACATTCTCTCCACGTGTGTGCCTTCCTGGAGTAAACCCGCTTGAAAGAATATCCACGGAACAACGGGTCAAAAACACCCAGGACAAGTTCATGACAAGGGAGGGGGAAACTCGCAAAATAGCGAGAAAAAACTCATAAAGATCCAAAGGGGCGTGTAAGCACAGAAGTCCTCAGCTCCACTCTGACAGCCTCGCAGCTCGCGCTCGGAATCCCACTCATTCGAATCGGAGGAGCTGCACGTGAAGCCATCTGCCGAGGTCATCTGACTCTTACACGCACAAAGGAATGCTGGGAAGTGTAGTTTCTGCTCAGATTGTCATGCGATTCCCATATTTCCGCATACCACGTTTGAGTTCTGAAGTTAAATCGGCGTGCTGTTGTGAATACCTGATGTTATACAATAACACGCATTTTCAACATTCACATGAAATATAAGCATATAGAAAAATAATTCTAAATTTCTAAGCTTTAGACACTGTACACTATTGTATTTCCCTAGACTGCTACAAATCCCACGTGGGACATTCTGTAAAATGCAAAAAAAAAACAAAAACAACTAACAAAACAAAAAAACATGCAATTTGCTAATTCTCTTAAGCTTTTATTTAACTTAAAAAAGTACAATGAATTAATATTTTAACTGACCAAAATCAATGTATTTGGTAAATATAAAACATTGTAAATTTGGTGCTTGAAACACAATAAAACGTAAACAAAAGTAAAACTTTATAGAATATTCATGTTACACTGTTTTCAAACATTCCATAATAAGCAGGTGAACTAGTAACAGGTGAGAAGAACATGGCTGCATATAAAAAGAGCAATCTACAGGTCCAAAAGTCCAGAAATTAATATATTAATATGTGTGACCTTTTAGCCATCAGAAAGCACTGCATGAAAACCTGTATAGCCATGGGGGCTCAGGAGTACTTCAGGAGACTGTAGTAACTTAACACAGTCTGCCACTGCTTAAAAAAAATTCAACCTTAAACTGGGCAAAGAGAAAGTCATACATCATTTCTATGCAGAAGTTCTATCAAGTTCTCTGGGCCTGAGCTCATCTCACATTGGGCCAAAAGACAGTGGAAAGGTGCTGTGGTCAGAAGATAAAAAAGATTAAAAAAAAGACGAT
Source organism: Arnoldichthys spilopterus (assembly GCA_037974385.1). Classification (NCBI taxonomy): domain Eukaryota; kingdom Metazoa; phylum Chordata; class Actinopteri; order Characiformes; family Lepidarchidae; genus Arnoldichthys; species Arnoldichthys spilopterus. The sequence goes on from JBBPDA010000030.1 coordinate 2,656,373, forward strand.
TCATAATGTTATCAGAAACAGGTTCAAAAGCCAGCATCTGTCATGGTATGGTATGAAGGTGCATCAGTGTCAAAAGAAATGGTGCCTTGCATTTGTGCTAAGGCACCATTGATGCAGGGACATACACTAGGGCTTTACAGAGACATATGTTGCAATCAAGGTCCATGGTTATTTCAGCAAGGCAATGCCAGTCTTCATTTTGAACACAGCAGCAAAGTTTCGTACACACAGAATGTTTGCGTTTTACTGGCTTGCCAGCAGTCCAGATCAGTCTCCTGATGAATATGTGCTGTGCATCATGAAGAGGAGAATCAGACAGTTATCACAGACTGTTGAGTAGCTGAAGTTTCAAAACCGAAACAATTACAAACTTCAATTCCCAAAAGGTTAAAAAGTTAAAATAAAAGGTAAGGCAAATGGCAAGTATGCCTCTATCCTAACTTTTTTGAGTGTTTCACAAGCATCTGTTTAAATTGTTTATTACAAAATACATTTAAGTTGGTCAGTAAAATATCGGGGAAAGAAATCGTTGCACTTTATTTTATTAAATAATTTAACAAATAAATTAAAATCCTTGTTAAAAAAAGAATCTTGTTTTCATTGCTTTTTACAAATTATTCAAACTTTTCTAGAAATTGGGTAATTTAACCCTAACCTGAATATATATATATATATAAATGTTTTAGGGTCATGAGCATGCAGGGCATGTAGCTATTAGCCCCGTGCAAGCTCCTCCATAGCGTGTGAGCTCCTCGCCTAAACAGTGTGAGGAAGATAATGATCTGCTGTCGTAACAGGGAGACAGAAGGGTGTCGGTGCTTTGAATCACCTTCTCATGAATGCTTTGCTTGTTCCTCTTACCTCATTGGTCTCACTCACCTCCAGGCTCGCTTTTATTTCTGGAATCTAAGAGTTCAAGCCTCACAGTGAGAAAACCAGGTGTGGATCCTGGAGCGGATTCCCTGGTGGTAAACGTGGTGTAATGCAATTCTAGTTGGCAAGGGACCTGGTACAAAGCATATTTAGCTATGATTTTCAATGTTACTGCAACAGAATGTGATTTGATCCCTCTCAGAAATAGTTCCACAAGACACAAGCTATCGTATATCATAGTATATGATTACGTTATAATTTTTTTTCAAGATTTCTACATAAGTTGTTAAGATATAAACAAAGTGCTTTAGTGTAGTTTGATGAGTCAGGGTGTGACAGTAGTGGTGATAGGAATTAGACATCCAAAAATTTTATGCCTCTAAAGTTCCTTAACAGAAATTTGTTATATGAAATACACATGCATACTTGTCTGAAACATTCATATACTTACATAGTTTATAGTTCATAGGTTTTGGCTTAACAGTGAATTTCGTAAAATTGATTCATGGTGAAGTACATGTTGGGTTCTAGAAAACAAAATAGTACTCAATAAAAAGTCTACAGATTTATGACTCAAAGCTCAAAAGACATTTAGGCTCACTGATGATTTGAAACACAAAATCAAATGTCTGTATTTAAGCTGTACACATTGTGCCTCTGGTTCCTATCACCACCACGGTTGAGCTTCACACCAGAACAAACTGATTGACTCTTTACATCTCAACAACAGATTTTCTGACATTTAGAAAAGTCAGTGGAATTGCCTTTTGAGAAAACTGCCGGACAAGGTTGACTAAAAACAACTTATGGACTTTTAAATCAGTTCTTATGTTCTGCAAAAAAGTGAGCATACATTCAGGTTTTTCAGTTAATTAAAAGTGTAAAAAGCAACAGTTTACTTTTAACATTGGTATAGATTTGGTGGGAGCACTCGGCCATGTTTGGAGGGGGATGAACTGTGCCCTCAAACAGTCACTTATAATTAAATACTGATAGTTTTTTTTAAATATAATATAGTGATTGAATATTTTGAATATAAAAATGTAACACAAAACCTATGGCACTGACTTTATCCTTTACCTTCCAGTGTTAATGATGAACATCACCAGTCACTCCCTGCAGTGTGACTGCAGAACTGTGTGATGGTGGAGCCCTAGGTAGTAGGTGGCATTGGAGATAACTAATATAACCAGACAATCAGGAATTATATATTAAAAAGTTGATTGATGAAGCATATGAGACATGCAGGCTTATGGAAAAGTTGATTTAGTAGAAATAAATACATTTCCATACACAGAAGACATAATAGCAAACTGTAATGAACAACTACTGTTTATTTGATAAATTAAAAAAAAAAAAAAAAAAAAATTTCCAAATCACTTCTTCCATTTCTGGTCGTGGGAAAGCTGGAGCCAATCCCAGCTGGTAACGGGCCCAAGGCAGGGTACTCCTAGGACAGGAGGCCAACCGATCACAAGGCAACACAGAGACAGACAATCACTCACTCACAATTTAGAATATCCAATCAACCTATCGCAAACCTTTGGACAGTGGAAGGAAACCAGAGCACCCAAAGAAAACCCACACAAACATGGTAAGAGCTTGCAAACTTCTCACAGAAAAATACCCATGGCCAGGTATGGAACCCACAACGTTCTTTTGGTGAGTGAGGCGACAGTGCTAACCACTGCACTACCATGTCACTGGCAAAAGATTGATATCTTATTTTATTCAACTCTCTGCAGAGGTGTTAACTTCCTTTCACTTTGAAAATCAATAAAATATAATTTTTGTACATGACTGTACAAGGAAATTGATTTCTACATGACAAATGGCTTCTGAATACAAAATTCATTAAAAATGTTGAAATGTAGTCTCTTTTAAAAACTGCACTTTTTACTCACTTTGATTTCACCGTTTTAAACATGACTCAAACTGATATGTGCTTTTTTATCACAGGCTTTCTGCAACCTAAACGGCCTACAGTGTCTTCCATTCCCTGCTCCGTTTCTTCTTTTAGCAGCCTCCTTTCTTGGCCTTTTTCCAGTGCAATCCAGGGGTACCTGAATTGCACGCGATTCTGTCAATTGCAGGTACTTGATCGCTTTCTTGTGTGCTCGGGCTGAGGAGTTGTCAGAGGTTTCTGGCATAGCATTGCGTGACTACAGCCTCGGATGAAAACACAAAGACATTGTTTTCAGCGATCATTCCCCCTTTATGGTAACTCAACGACATTCCTGGCTTGCATTCCTCAGGCGCTGCTGCTGTGAAAAGGTTTTTTTTCCTCCTCTTTAAGGAGAAAAGTGGGATGGCTTGCAGCAGCTTTTGCACCCTTTTAGTGCATATGTAAATATATACAGTATATATATGTGTGTGTGTGTTAATAATAATTCCATAATGTATTAATGTTAAATGTCATAAATTCCAAAATAGTTTTCCATACTTTAAATTCAATGTACCTTGTTTCTCATTCACCACCCTTGTGACAGCATGGAGCATCCTACATTCTTCTGTTCTACCTGTACATTTGTAAATGTGTGTACATGTGTCTGTGTGTGTGTGTGTGTGTGGGAGCTATGATGTGGGAGGAAGAAAAGATGTAAGCCTTTGAGGGTGTGGATTTAACACCTGCAGCTACACATTGCAATATGCACGTCCCCAGCTCCCAGCCTTACATAAATATTATATGGTTAAGGTATGTGTGAGTGTGAGAGCGCCAATACACACACAAATGTTTTCCAGATTGGGGTGGTGGTTGCAGTAATCATAACCAGAGAAACCTCCCAACATTGGTGCACACTAACACAAAAATAATGAGAAGCTGAACAAGGAAGAATGCATCAGGGAGAGCAAAAGAAATCAAACTGACTTGGAGTGGAAAAAAAACAACCGACCACACAGCTGGCTGCACAAATTGCTATACACTTCCAGACCAATACAGCAGGAGAAGCTTGAGGGGGCTATGAATGATACCCATCCATGATTAGTGTCAGGTCTAACAAGTAGAAAACAAAGGAATATCTAACTGTAGGAAAGAACTAATCTTACCTGAAAAATCACAGAATTGCTTGTAGCACTGCATAATGTAAAGCAAAGCAAGTCACATTATAATAAATGTATCCCCATGTTAACATCATATTGAGAAGATTATGTGTTATTATTTTATTATATTTTATAATTCCTTTATTTGACATAGTCGAAGTGTGGACATTTTTCCATTTTCCCAACCAGTTATTCTATTTCTGGTTGTGGGGAAGCTGGAGCCAATCCCAGCTGACTATGGGCCCAAAGTGGGGCACACTTAGGATAGGAGGCTGACCCATCATAGAACAACACGAAGACAACCATTCACACACACACCTATGGGCATATGAGAGCTTGCAAACTCCACACAGAAAGGCACCCATGACCGACCCAGGGATCAAGCCTAGGACCTTCTTGCTGTGAGGTGACAGCACTAAAGCACTGCACCGAAATTTGGACATGTTGACAGTTTTTCTGTTGCTTTTTTCGTTTATTTGTTTATTTATTTATTTTTTTTCTTGAAAGAAATTAATTATAAGCTGCACTTCTGTATGCCATTGTATTAGTTCTACATTTTCCTGTAGGGATAATGTTGATCAGTTGAGCATAATACTTTTGGGTGCCCATCTTAAATGAAGTGCTTTAATTAAAAATAGTTTATATGAGTCATATTTTAACCAAAAACAATGGACAGTGTTCGGTACTGAAAAGGCAAGGATGGTTTGATGTCTACACAGGACACAACACTGCTGGGAGAGTCCACTGCATGGAGTTAATGACTCAAATCCAGCATTCAAGGATGATAAACATGACGCAGTCACATCAGGGGTCTGATTCACAAAGCACATTGAACTTTGTGGGGTTCCTGCACATGTTTCACATCATTGTGGTAGACTCAGTTTATGAGGGGGTAGCTTTCTCTGCTAACCATGGGTTAACATTCTTAAGATGTAATCAGGCCCTGTGTGTACAAGAAAACATGATGCCAATGCCTGCCACTGTGTTAACACTTTTTGCCATCCTATAAGGGTTTATAGTCCTTAAACAGTTTTGGTGTGCAATGTAAGTTTTCATTGCAGCATGCCCTAGCAAAAAAATAATCCACCATCATGAAACTCCACCATAACAACTGGCAGGCTAAGCAATAAATGCTGTTTCGTCAGATAGGCCACCAGGATAGAATCCTCCAATGGAACTGAAGGTGATCAGGCATATATGACGTTTGTTATATGCTTAGAACCTCAAACAGGCCTCCATGCATCTGTCTCCTCACATGTCCCTATCCGTGTTATCTTCAACACAGGCTTCTATTCAGCAGTGCTGGACACAAACGTTTCCTTATGTGAGTTGAAGATCCAGCCTCAACGAAGGGTTAGCAGGAGGAGGCTGAGACTGTGGCAATTACTAAGCGAGCACTTACATGTTTACAGGACCCCAACCAGCAGATAAAGGAGTAAAGAGGCCAGGAAAGTAAAGTAGACTCTGTGGGTAAGAATGCCAAAATTACATACATTGCACACACATCCTCAATTCCTTAAGTGCCCTTCCTTTCACAGAACATGTTTTCCTTTCCTTTTCATCTGGCAATCATTTCATAAACAGTGGCCAGGAAACCTGGAGTTAAATTGCCGTGTTGGCAGGCCATGTGAAAGGGCAGCACTGAGCAAACGCACTCATTTCCTCTATGATTCCGGCACTTTCTGTGGGAAACAGCCCAGCTAATCTGGACATAAACTCATCGCAGTTCAACGCAGAGTCAGCAAGACCTGGCTAAAAATGAACTTAATAAAATTAGGATGGATTGAAATCCCTGGCTGCAGCTGAGTTCACCTTTGCAGTCTTGTTTACATGTGAAAGCTCAGTGGGTTTTGACCTCGTGACTCCAGAGAACTGCCCTGACGTGCTCTTGACTGCTGGGAGCAGTCAAAACGTTGTAATTAATGAACCCCGGTAGCTTTGCTAACCACATTTTAAAAAGCCACATCACACAGTTAAGCCTTAATAGTTTCCTCTGCACCACACCACTAAGAAGTCACCAGAAAAATAGCCCTTTCATACCCCTTTTTATTTTTTCCAGGTAAACTCTAGCCTTCATGTCTGACAACTGTACTAGGACTTTAAGCAAGGCAAAAGAAACACTATTTCAGAAAAATAGCTCATCTTCTAGGCATTTTCAGAATTAATTATCAAACATCAAAAATTAAACATCAATTTTAATCTGTTGTTAAATAAAAATAAAATAAGTTTTTTTATATAGCACTTTTTACAACTAAAAAAAAGCAATCTCAATTTCTAGAGATGGCAGTTAAAAGCCTATAGCTTGGAGTAACATATCTTGCATATGCAGTTTTGCATAAAGCATGAAATATATGTATTTGATCCTTGATAGTTGATCAAGTCTAAAACAGGTGCTAATTAAGCCCCAGTGCTGGGTGATCTGGTTGAAGATACAATAGGGGGAGTAGATCCTGTATTAAGTGAAGAAAGTGAAAATGCTTTGATGGGAAACTGTAGGGAATTTTAGCAGCTTCTTCACAGTGGATGAGATGTCTACAATACAAATGCAGACATTTTACATTACTATGCAAAATTACCAGTGAACTACATGTTAAAAAATGAATTAACTTTGGGGACTATTTTACCTGGCAATGCTATGTATGTACCACTACACCATTAATGTAATTTACAATATGTTTCAGATCAAGACCTTCTCAAAATTATCATAAATATTTGTCTTAAGGTTTATGCAACATCTTTGTAAGCTTTTCATGTGATACTATCTATTTCTTGTAATACAATAGCTTTTACAAAAATGTAACACTTTGGAGATCTGGTTGCTATCATATTGCTGTGAACAATTCTCAGTAAGTTTCTACTGAACAGAGCGTTTCACACCACACTACTCTAAATGACTTCGTTTACATCCTAACCATTTAATTATGCAGACTATTTGAAAATGATAAATCTCACTCTTGTTAAATCTCAGGTTACTGACCTTCTCCTTTATATTTACAGCCAGTTTGTTTTACAAGAGATTTTATGACGAAATCAAAACCATATTATACAGTCACATGTTACAGTGTCCATAGACAAAGGTGACTACTTATATACATTTCAGAAATTAAAAATTAAATAACAAATCAGTCGCATGTAAAAAGTAAGTACATCCTTACACTTATCACACTTTCACATTACTTAAACACATTCAAGTGTTTGGCCATTTATAAGAACCCCCTTCTAAAGGTGGAGGTGGAACCTCTTTTTTAAACCTGGCATCTAGGGTCTGGTCATGCCAAGATCTAAAGAATTCTATTAGGCCTTCGGAAAAAAATTGTGGATGCCCATGAGACTGGCAAGTGATTTAAAAATTAAATTAAATTAAATTTTTAGAAATAAATCATTTCATTAAGAAAAATCATCTACAAATGAAGTAAATTTTATACACCTGTCAATTTCCAGGACTGGCTGCCCCAACAAACTCTCAGACTTTTTAATGAGAGAAACAGTCCAAGAACTGGATCTGCAGGTGGCTCTTGCAACTGTTGATGTAACAGTGCATACAAGAAACTGAAAAAATGTGGCATGTAGAAGAGGTTTGCTGGGACAAACTTTTCAATACACACAAGAAAACAATTTCCAACTGAAAAAAATTTGCATGTCAGAGTGGTCAGAGAAGAGACTGGTGGACAATTACGCAAAACTTTCAAAAGAGGTCATTTTTCCTAAAGGGGTCAATACTAGCTTCTGAGGTCAAGGGATATTACATCTGTTTAATTATTTATTGAATAAATGATTGAAAGCTACTTTTACTTATGCTGTCCAGACCAGCCTGATCCATCCTGATACCCTACTTCTGTTTGAAGTTTTTACCACTGGAACCCACTCACTTCTACTGAGGAGAGCCCATATGAACAGCCCTATGTTTTGCCTAACTGAGTAAAAGTCATTGCGGCCCACCTGTACACACTTTTGTTTGTTATTGCTTTTTGATGATGACCAAAGGAAGATGGGTTCCCTTTCTGAGCCTTGGTTGCAAATTTCCCCCTTGTGGGACTAATAAAGGTTCTCTTATCTTAAAGGTTCTCTTATCTTATCTTCCTACAGCTTTTGGAGTTTTTCCTAGCCTCTGTTTTTCCTAGCCTCTTTCTCATTATTGTCTCTGACCCGGATTCTATTAAGCTACTTTGTGACAACTTTAGTAAAATTGACTTGACTTGACTTATGAAACTTGTCATTATGGTACTTTTCATTGTTGAAAAAATCAAGAATTTACATGGGATGTCTTAACTCCCTGAACACAGGCGGTCCTTATGCTGGACCAATATTGACCTATAAGCTGCAGAGATTTCCGATTGGGTCTCTAACTGCTTAAATCCTTTGCTGGACCCAGATTACAGTTAAGCCTGGACTTAATTATCATTGATGATTCACCACTGGCATTTAATTTAGTCTAGGGCTAGACCTGACCAATGTCTGGGAAAGGGAACTTAAGTGTCCAGTATAAGTTACTAAATAGTGTAGGCTTTAAGTTAATAGTAATAATTGCAAAAGTAGTAATATCAAATGAAGCCAGCTTTGCAGTCTATGCAAAAGTTTGTGTACCTCTAATCAAGGAATGCTTTGTTATTTTCTATGTGAAAAAAGTAATCACTATCTACACAGAACATACCTCCACATGATTTCTGTTTATTTGTTGATCATGTTAGAAAGAAACATTTACCCTGTAATCTGACCAGGGGCATTTAAATGTTTGCATATGACTGCATTTACATATCACATTTATGTAATTCAAAGGGTGGCACAATGTGATTAACTAAAATGAAAAACATAAACATTTTAAAAGTAAAAAAAAAAAAACTACCAATGACTATTTTTTTTTTCTTGAGCAGTTTTGTCAAAGTTTCTTCTTCTTCTATTTCCAGGTCGCAAGGAATCTGGAGCAAATTCCAGCTGACTGTGGGCCTATGGCAGGGTACACCCAGGACAGGAGGCCAGCCCATCGCAGGGCAACACATAGACAGACAACCAGTCATACATACGTACATTCACCCTTATGGGCAATTTTAAAGTATCCAATCAACTTACTGCAAGCCTTTGGAAAGTGGGAGAAAACGGGAGCACCCGGAGGAAACACACACTAACACGGGGAGAGCTCGCAAACTCCGCACAGAAAGGCACATATTATAACAATATAATAAAATTCTTTTAAAAAGCTTTTTAAAAAAATTTAAAATAAATAAAAATAAGGACACATCCTCTGCAAAAATGACAAAAATATATTTTCCTGCACATTTTAATGCAATTTCTATTTATCTGCAAAGTTTAACCAATGGGAAAAGAACAAACTACAGTGTCATAATATTTTCACATTTTATTTTGTTGTGTTCATTTCGGGCATTTAAAATGTGTATTGTCTGTGGTGGATGTGTCGATACTTTCAACAAAACTAATACAATTTCTGGGACACCCAAACTTTTCACACAACCTCATGTGGTGTGTTTAACAAAGGAAATAAAATACATTTTGAATTGCTTCTAAATATTACAGTTCATTGTGAGCAGTTACGCTTCATCTTAGCAATTACATCTTGATAAACAGGGCTATTGCTGTTAAGGGTTGACTGTAGAGGGGCGGGGCAGGCTGAGCTGCAGAGTGTTGGCACAGTGGCTATGCGTGACTAGGAGGAATACACCTGTCTGCGTGTGCAGGTAGAGGAGGGAGTGTGAGCACGCAGGGGCCTGCCTCCAGAACAATGCCTGCCATTGTGCCTCCACACACTCTGACGACGCTCCACACAGGAGGAAGGCCCAGGCCGCATGCAAGTGTATCAGAGCCTCCCTCACACACGTAAAGGCATGCACACATGAGCAGAAACACACACACACACACACACAGAAAGACACATCATGTAGTAAGCTCACTGATCTAGTTATAAGCACCTCAGGTCACGGAGCAGGATCTGTTCTTAACACGCAATGGTGTAGTCAGCTTCGTGCCTCATCACAGCCAGTAAACGGAGCCAAGCTGAAGTTTATGACCTCTCTCTGCTTATCACTACCTATAATTTTGAACAAAAAGAGCTGTTTCTCTTCACAAAGGTTTGCTGATATATATAAATGGACCCTTAGCTAAATTGTTCTTCAGGGAATCAAAAGTGGTTGTTTTACAGCATTACGCCAAAGAACCCTTTATTTTGGAGGGTATAAACAGGTCAGGATACACAGGCTACAGTAGTGTATCCTATGTGAGTAATGAATACATTAAAGACATACTGAAGACATGTTATTGTATGTATTATAACAGATGTCGCTTACCGTCTTCAATACAATGTCTTCGATTCATGCATTACTTACATAGAATACACTATTGTACTGAATCCAGACCTGATTACACCCTCCAAAATAAAGGGTTCTTTGGGGCAATGCCATAGAACAAACACTTTTGATTCCCTGAAGAGCTTTTCATTTAATTTTGAAATGAACAATAGTATCATCTAATAGGATAATCTATGTGAGTTATGCATGAATCAAAGACATTGTGTTTGACAGAAGGTGACATTATAATGCATATAATTATGTTCAGTCAATTTGATTATTATTGTCTTATAGTGATTGGATTAGTGTAATATTTGGTTACTACAACACTGAGATGATTGTTAGTGGCTGTAAATGGCTTGCATTGAAGATGAATGTATTTTGTGTATAATCCATCAATAGTTAACTGCTGGCTTGACTGGGTCATTCATTGGTTCCAAAAGTTATGTATAATTTTTTATGTCAGAATTCCATCTGGATGACCCAATGTTAAATAAATGTAACAATTACAATTTAATTTATTTCTTTGGCCTGTTTGATAATCAGTCACATATTTGGCAGGCCAAAGAAAGAAATCAGATATAATGTTGGTGAGTTGCATGTATGTGGCATGAGTGAGTTTATGACTGCTGGCTTGACTGTATGTAAGTTTCCATTGACTCTGAGACACATGTTGCCATCAAGGCAACATTTATATCAGAAGGACAATGCCAGATCTTGTTCTGTACAGGCTACAACAACGTGGATTTGTAGACACAGAAATGGGCCTGTGCTTGATGGGCCTGCTGCCAGTCTAGATCTTTCTCCTACACATCATGAAGAGGACAATTAGACATCGGCAACCATGGACTGTTGAACAGCTGAAGTCTCCCTAGCAAGAATTTCTGTTTGCAAAAATA
>JBBPDA010000030.1:2684816-2716604 GCA_037974385.1 Arnoldichthys spilopterus
TATTTAAGAACAAATAAAAATAATAAATGAAAATAAATAAAAAATAAAAGAAAGTGCATGATAAAATGTAAGATAAAGGCAATTACTTGTTCACACAGGGCCATGTTCTCTGTCCTCTGACTAGGACTCTGCCATACTGGTCACTTGGACCATCGAAGGAAGACTCAAGACAAAACAGTGGAAACCATGGGTCTAAATACCTTCCCTGACTACTAGGAAATCAGTAACAGCTGTGTGAGGCAAGGAGTGGCGGAAGGTGGCAGTTCCCAAAGGTACATGACGGCTCCTCTCTAGTGGCAGACACGGGGAACTGCCCCAGGGATGAAAACGTCGTGGACATTAAATACTTATAATCCTGATTGTGCCAACATTCCACTTAGATGGAATGCATCAACGCATTACAAATTTCAGAGCTGTAAACACATTCTTGTTATATAAACAGACCTACCATTAGGTTAAACTACCAACCTGGTATTGGCGTCCATCTGATGGGACACTCAAAGCTGTAAGATACCCTAGGCAAGTTCTTCAGGCTTCAGTTCTTCACCAAGTCTTTATCTTGAGATGCAGAAAAGGCTCCTTAAGTCTCTCTGGAGGAGAAGAATTTCTCAGTAAAAAAGACACATAACATCTTCAGTTCAAGGAACTGAAAGACAATTTTGGCAGCAAATAAAATCCTCCAGTGTTTGACCAGGACATTCATTCTGGGGTGGGGGTGGGGGTGGGCTTGGCAGGGAAAATGTGTGTATGAGTAAACAGCACTTTTCCCCTCCCACATCCACTGCTAAAGTGATCTTGGGCGAGACACTTGAACCCCCAGCTGCTGCCCAGGGCACAGGTGTGCAGCTCACTGCTCCTGCTCCTCATATGCATGTTCACTGGTTCCACATATGCAGAGGACAAATTCACTGTTCATTGTTCCCAGGGAGTAAGTGCCACATAATCTGACTTTCACTTTCACTTTTATCCCCATTATAAGGCTTTCCAAAATCTAGTTTCTACAAGGCATAATGGACAATTACAAAACAACATGCAACATCCAAATTTTTTTTTTTTTTAAATGGTATCCAGTAAAATAACCATAAGGGGTTAAAATGAAAGATTGTACACTTACGTACACATCCATGTCTCAGCATCAAGGCTAAATACAGGGAGTCCTCTCTGCAGCAGACAGTGTGAATCTAAGCTTTACTTCACTGCTGTTAAAAGCTGTCAGGTTTCACTTTCACTTTCACTTACGTTGTTTCCAACAATCCCCAAAGCCTGCTGCAGGATTGGCTAATCCAAACCCCATTTCCAGATGAGTGAGGAATTTTTTCAAAAATCAATAAATACAAAAATCTGTGACATGTTAATTCACATGAACGAAAAAATGTTCAGTTGTTTAAACTGACCAATTGAATTGTATTTACACACATTTAGAATTTCATGGCTACAACATGCTCAACAAAAGCTGGTTTAGAGCCTTTTTAAAGATTATGCATTCAACAGTGGTTTCCAAGATTCCACAATATTATGTACGGTGGATGTTGAAAGACATGAAGCAGCTAAAACAGGGCTGATGTGCTTGCTCATCTTAACTCCGGCTTATAGCTGAGCTGCAGAGTCTCGCATGAAGTCTCTCAGTGCTTTTTTTAGAGAGGCCAGTAAAGTTATGGATCAGTGTGTCTTCATAAGTTAGTTCAGCTCCTAATCTGCATGTTTTACTCTTTACTTTCCTTTTTAAAGTGGCACCTATGATGCTTAGCCAGGTTACAGGCTACCTTTATTAGCTCTTCTATTGTGGTTGTACATGCAAAATCTTCTTAGGCAGAATGAGTTTTATATTGTAACCCTTGTATGAAATACACATTGCATGCACAGCATTTTGATATACACTTCGATGTTTTAAAATGTGCTATGAATAAATTTGACTAAATTTTTTTTTTCATTTTTTTTACTTTTGTCAGTTAAATAAAGGTTTTTGTGAAGGTTCGTCACAACTTTTCTCCAAATGGGGTACCCATAATGATAATTATGAGTCTGAGTGTGAGATGTTTTAAGATCTGCCCCCTAGGTGTAAAATCCCAGTATACCCATCTGTGTCAATGGTACATTTACACAAAAACACGTCACCCTCACCTGGGGCACTGATTCTCCACCATACATACAATGTTGGCTGTTGTGCATTTTGCTGTAAACAGTCTGGATTGTCTTTGACATGAGGAACTCAGCGTGTAACTATAACAGTAGCATGACAGTTCTTATGTAGAGCCTCCAATAGATGCTCCTTGCAAACGCAATTACTATAGCCTGTATACTGTCTAACCAGTATAATGTCTAGTTTGGATTCCTAAAACGCTCATCTTACAAATGAACCTTGTCTAAATAGCAAATATTGTGCAACAAAACAGTATGTGTAATTGTGCAATACAGTGTTTAACGAAATATTTTCTGTCCCACATCTAAGTTGTAAATAGTTCCCCTACTAACAGTTACGTTACCAGTTAGCTTTAGCGGGGTGTCAATGCATCATGGGTAGTGTAGTTTTTAGCAACCAGCCCACAGTGCTAATTGCACTGAAAGGCGTTCCTGTTTAAACTACAGAGACGCAGTGAACAGGTCTTAATGCAGCACCTACCATCTCCACTAGAGGGCACTCTGGGACCGCCTTGCACCTTCTCATGGTCATGACCTGCACCTTACAGTAGCATGATAAACCGAGGGTTCAGCCATGCAGTTTCAAAACAATGTAACTTGTATATTCTGTAAACATTTCACACTTACTGTATTTTGACATTCGTTTATTGAGAAAAATAATCCAGTATTACATATATGTGAGTGGCAACAGTATTACAGTACTAGTTCCCCAGTACTACAATTTCCACAGCACTAACGCCATTACTAATTCAAAAGTTACCAATTTTTCATAATAATGTGTAATCAGATGCTGCTGAAGACTGAAGTTACAATTATCCATGGTGGTAGAATATCCGTACTCTCGTTCTTTGCAGGGCAGTCGTGTCCACTCTCTGACAGTCTGCCTGTCGTTTTGGTCAGACTGGACAAAGACAGCGCAGAAGACATGTGAAGGTTCACTATTTCGAGATCAAACATAATGGCCATATTTGTGTTTTACACATTGCAACCCCTGGTTCCTATCACCGCTTTTTTTATTGCATTGGGCATAAACATTTTGAAAAATCAAAGCAATTCTACTTTAATTTATTCATAGAGATATTTTGTCTTAGATATGATCTTCAAGAAGCCATTTTGGGGGGATAATTCACAGCCTTGAGTTAGCTCAACTGCTAGCTAACGAAACAATTTTTAAACATAATTTTTAACATTTGCAAAATTATTAATGAATTAAAATTTTAAAAATGTTTGTTGCATTTTAAAATACTAAAATGTGGGGAATCTCAAGTTGGGTTTGAGAAGAGGCCTTTTTTACTGCAGGAGTATAACTCACTGATTGTTCTCACCTGTGAGACGAGTCATAAACTATTAAGAAGGTCCATGCAGGCATTAAAGTTGGGGGCGGAGCCTCTGTGCTCTACAAAAAAAGGTATCACCAAACCTTGCAAGGACATTTGAGATCCCATACTTTGCAGCAATGGTGCTGAGGCAGACTGCATTTGGCTTGGTCCTTTTAACTGTGATGGGCTTCAGTGATGCGCAGCGGCGAACATGGAAGCTTCCTGTTAAAGGTGGAATTCCAGGTCAGCACACTAGTTCAATGCATTTTCAAAGACCCCATGACAAACCTCCACATGAGCTGCGTGAACTTCAGCCTTATGAACATGTGCAACAAAAACCTGTGATGGCAGAGCCCAACAAAGTTCTACAAGATGCACTGAATGTTCAATCTCAGCAGCTACTCCAGGGACCACCAAAGAAGGAGGTCTGGAAATTTCCACAAGTACTGCAGCAACCAGCACAGCAACTAGCACAGCCACCAGTGCCATTTCACTTGCGACCGCCAGTTATTCCCAACAGTGTGGCAGCGGAGTGTGGTGAGGATAAAGTGTATGTTGAAGTGAAGCAGAACTTATTTGGAACTGGACAATTCCTGATGCCTTCTTCTATTGCATTGGGAGGCTGTGGTCCGACAGGGCAGGATGTGGCTGCTCATGTCCTTGTTTTTGAATATGAGCTTCAGGCATGTGACAGCAATTTAAGGGTAAGACCAACCAGTATGGCCTCCATTGTGAATGTACCCATATGACCTTGGCATGGGCAAAAATGGCTTGACCCAACAGTTAGCAGGCCCCTGCTAATGCTGCATTACAGGCTTCTCACTTTGCTTTCATAGCAACTTGTTGTGCAAGCAACTAAAAGTTAGTTACTGGTTATGGTTTCAAGATGCTACACAAACATTTGGGTTATTTCACTGATTGCTGCATTTAGTAAAGCTTCAATGCTTTTAATGCTTATGTAGTAATTAGTGTGGTGACTTCTTATCAGTCACATGCCATTTTACACCAGACTAGTTTGCTAGTAGTTTAGCATAATGTTGGGCTCTTGCCTTAGTTGGACTGACCGTATCGTTTTACGAGACCCTGACTGTGCTGAGGCTTAGGACGAGTCCTATCATTATGTCAACAATAAAGGCAGGCGAGGGAGCTGTGGACACTGCTCCACAGGGTATTTGACCCATGCATATTACCAAGGGTGATTCAAAGGGAGGGGTAGGGCCTCTTGGTCTAGCAGAATTCAGTTAAGAGAGAGAGAATATAAATGTTCTTGCTACTCATTAATGTAGCTTTTGATTTTAGCAGACAAATTTTCAAAAGACAATTCAAGAGGCCATGTTGGACCATGAGGAAAAACCAATCATAGGTAATTCCTATGGTCAAGTTCAAAGTATATGCTGTTATTTTTTTCAGCTAGCTTGGTGTTTTACGGTTGCTTATGACCCAGTCTAGTGTCAGGCCACAACTAAATAAAAAGTGGAGGGGGGTGGCAAGACCAGAGCTCTCTACAGCAGGGAAAGATGATTTTAAAAAAAGTAGGTTTCCTCAACAGAGCATCCATGGCTATGTCTAAAGTCTGTTTGAGATTTTTTTAAATGAACAGATGGTCACTTTAAATGTTTTCTCTGTAAAATGCCTTAAAATGTGTGTTCCAATCTTTACATTGAGGTATGTAAATTCTATACATCAAACATTCCAGATTTTTCCAGACTTTTAAACAGTTGTCTGCTTGTAATAGCTGCACTTTTAGTGCTCTGGCTGGTGAACCTTTGATGGATTTAGTTGTTAGATTCTAAATGCATTGTGGTAATGATGCATCATACTAAAATGTATTCTAGAGCAAGTACTAAATACTTTAACTCAAATCCACTTCTGGCTTTGTCTAGCCAGAGGCCAAAAGAGCAGGCTGTTGTCTTGTGAAAATTAAATGGCTGCCCTACATGTTCAGTGGTGTAAAGTTATGAGCAAATTTGAAATTTTGTAACTAACTGCTCATCTTGAAAAGGTAGTTGGTCACATGGCTGATTCTGCTACTTCAGGCCAGTTACTTCCAACCCTTGCAGAAACGTATGACTAGGTTAATCATTTAAGTAACCCTTAATATTAATCCAGATGACTGCGGAGGAGCTCGTCTATTCCTTCTTGCTAACCAGTTCCTCAGAAGGATATCCTGGTGCTCCCATTACCCGAGTTGGTTCTGCTGTGGTTAGCATTGAGTGTCACTACCCAAGGTTAGTGCATGTTCCGTTCATTTTGCTGTGTGACTTCATTGTCTAAATAGAGACTGCAAAACACTACAAACTCTAACATTGTATTCTATTCCTTATTTTATTTTTACTCATTTTATCCCTGTAAAGCACATTGACACTTGATGTGCTATAAAACTTGCTTTGCCTACAGGAAGAATAATGTGAGCAGTAACGCTTTGTTGCCTGCATGGGTACCTTATGCTTCTACTAAGGTGGCTGAAGAAGTGCTTGTCTTCTCCTTGACCCTTATGACTGGTTTGTAGAGATGTGGATATGAATACTTCAGAATTCACATTTAAGTGATTCAGTGTTACATGTGAAGTTTCAAATTCTGTCATTTCTCAAATATGGAACTGCCATTGTACCTATGGTGTTGCCTTGCAGATGACTGGAAGTATGAGAGGCCATCCAACCAGTATTTCTTGGGAAGTGTAATCAATATTGAAGCGTCTGTGGTGCAGTTTAACCATATACCACTCCGTGTGTTTGTGGACACCTGTGTGGCCACTCCTGTGCCAGACACAAATGCAGTCCCTAGATATGCTTTCATTGAGAACTATGGGTAAGTGCATTACTCCAGTAATGTTTCCTTAATCCTGTTCCTGGTTTCACTCAGCACCATGACTTTGGTTCTAATCGACCAATTATGGAACCTTTAGGTGGTGGCAGATGCAGTGCTGTGGGTTGCCAGGAGTATGATAAAATACTGCTCTGCAAATCTGACCAGACTATTTCTTGCCTTAGGTGTCTTGTTGATGCCAAATCCACAGGCTCAAGCTCTCATTTCCTACCCCAAGATCAAAGTGACAAGCTACGGTTTCAGCTGGAAGCTTTCCGGTTCCAACAGGACAATAGTAGCCTTGTAAGTAATGGGTTCAGTTGTGCCTACACTAACATTTCAATATGGTTAACTTAACAGTGACTGGGCCTCCTGATTTCAACCTGCATATCCTGTTGAGTGGCCACTAGCAGGATAATGAGCATGTTTTGTTTTCTCCTTGCAAGGAGGCTGCACTTGCTCTGGGCTGGGTTTAGTCAGCTTAAGTCTCTAGCTCAGTGTAAACCTTGGGTTTGTTTTGATGCATTTTAATTAAAATTCTAGGAAAAGTTCCCATTAAGTTGGGAACCAGCCTCAGAACATCAATGACCTTAATTTGTCAAATGTTTAAAGCAGAGCTGAAAATGAACTTTATGCAGCCACCATTATTACTGTCCAAGAAGCTCAAATGGTGGTTTTACAGGACAGCAAAAAACGTTCCTTAATTCTAATGCAAGTTAATGGAAGAACATTCCAGAACCAGTGATTCTGGAGCATTTATATTGGTCTGTTCATCCTGAAAGTCTCAATGTAAAGGCAGCGGCTGCTGTTGTTGGAATTTGGGGGCAGGCAAACAAATGGGGAAGTGGTTTTCTCTGGACCGCAAAGTGTCTTGATGGCATCAAATGCATCAGAGTCCATCAGAGAACATGCAACGCCTTTTGTATTTTTGACTGGTTTGGCTAGCTTTTGAGTACTAAAATTAAATGATTTCTAATCAAAAGCTGCTCCCTACAGGTTTACATCACATGCTTCCTGAAGGCGATGGCAGCTTCATCCCCAATTGATGCTGAGAACAAGGCCTGTTCCTACTCTGTTAATAGGTATGTTTCCATAAAGTAAAGGGGCTAGTAGGGCTTCACAGGTAGGAGTTACTGATATCTATTTTTAAAAGGTGGACAGCTGCATATGGTGACCACCAAGTATGCAGCTGCTGTGATGGAAGCTGTAGCTTAAGGAAAGGAAGAGAAGTGTCATTAGAAGGTAAGCCTACATTAATGGCATGATCTTGTATGCTTCTGGCCTTGTCTGACAATATCCCTTCACCATCAGAGCTGCAGATAAACGAAGCGGTTACCGTTGGACCAGTCGTGGTTGAGGAAGCATTTGGAGATGGGGATGAAGCTGAAGCGGAGAGTGTTTAAAAACTGCTTTTATCATGAATGGCTCATTTCTTGCTGTTGGCTGGTTTGCATGTCTTTTCCAACTGCATGTTTGAGAAGTCAAATTTATATTTGACCTTTAATAAATTATTTGATAAATGTGGTGACTGTTCAATTCAAAATGCATGAACTCTTAAGCAATTATTGGGGTGGGGAGGTGGGCTTGCAACTCCTTTTGGGTCCCTATGTCTAAAGTCACTTTTTGAAATGGCTACCTTGGCAATAACCTCATTAAAGACACCAAAAGACATACGATTGGCACTCCACCTACTTGCATCTGTTGGGTTAAAGACCAAGGCTTACCTCAGTTGTCTGACTACATGGTTTTAGGAACAATAAGCAGCTTTAAATGATTAAATCCAAGGAACTCAGTGATGGGAAGTCTAAGCTTTGTTTCTTTCCACCATGGCTCAGCTTGATGCTAGCCAACAAGGAATTCTGCAGCCTGCCTTCTGCCCACTACTCAGTATTCTATTCTTATCCAGTTTGCATCCAAAAGGGAGGAGTGCTTTGTTTGTTGCTTGGTTTAGGTAGTTGCTTGGCATTCACAAGTACACAACCCTAATAGATGTGGCCTTGGGAAGTTTTAGATTTAATTTCTTGCGTGATAAGTAACTGACTGTACTAGAGTGTGAGTGCTTGGGTGGTCTGCCCACAGTCTTCAGTGCTATGAACATGGCTACTGGTGAAGATTCAGACATTTGAAGTGAAAGGGACTATTTGTCATTGTGAACACACTCAAGCACCACAACAAAATGTGACCCCTGCATTTAACCCATCACACATGCACAGGTGGAGCAGTGGGCAGCTACCAACAGCGCCTGAGGAGCAGTGTAGTGGGACGGTACCTTAATCAAGGGTACCTCAGTAGTGGCTGGGACTCGAACCTGTGACCTTCAGGTCCTAAAGGCAGCGTTCTAACCACAGATGCTGTGGCTTATTGGGCGTCATTCAACCTAATGCAGACACAAGCAATTTCCAGAAAGTAGGGAAGTGTTTTGCACACATTGTATGAAGTACTTAACAGTGGGGAGTGGTCACTTCTTATAGAAGTCTGTTAAATAACTGGCAACCAATTGAGGGGCTTGCTCCTGTTTTCACATCCTAAATTAGAAGACGATCAGTGATATGACTGGGATGGTATTTAATGCTCAGAACTTGTACAATTTAAACTTGATATTTTTAACATAAAATTTTGAAGATGTGCATTTACCTGTTACTATTGTTAATCTTGTCTCAGGGTTTTACACTGATTTAAAAGGTTTAAACTAACAGATGATTTTGACTTCGCATTGAACAAAGTTTCCTGGTCCTGGAGGCCCCATTTTAGTGGGTCCCCTGCTTAAACGCCCTCTTCAGCTCAAGGTGGCTCTGCTAATGACCTGATTAGTTGTGCAGGGAAAACCAGAAAACATGCAAGGATTGGGCCTCCAGAAGCAGCAGAATTGGGTAACACTAGCATAGAATTGACAAACAGCATGTTTTTGCTGTAAGTTTGTAGTTATGTGCATTTTCTTGAAGGTTGCAGTCGGTTTCATCAGATTGACAGGTTTCAGGCCTGTTTCATCAGAAGATTTTATGATTGTTTCAGTTTGATGGGCGGGTTTTAAGTCGACTTTGGCCCCTCACAAGCATGCTTCCTAGGCGTGTTTGCACCCGTCTAGTAGTGTACAATGCTAATTTACATATATTAATTTGTTATATATGATAAACTGCAAGTAACATGTAAGGAAAGTACAATGCAGACACTGAAACGGTTTAATGACACAGTAGAAAGTGTTTGGTACACACTGTGTGTACTCGCCAGTAGAAACTGATCAATCTCATGATAATCTGTTTTTTACATACAGTGAAGAGCCTGTCAGACTGGTTAACATTCTAAATTAGGAGACTGTCAATAGTGATGACTGGGATGGCATTTAGCCCTTACAATTAAATTTGAGGAAATTAATAACACATTTAGAAAAAATGTGCATTTTACTGTGTTAATAGTATTTATCTTATTTAACAGTTTTACAATACCTTTAAAGGTACAAATTTGACTTGGCATGAAATGAACATGTTTTTGCTGTAAGTTTGGTGTCGTGCATTTTTCTGCTGTTTCATCAGACGTTTGACTGGTTTCAAGCCTGTTTCATCAGATTATTTTACAACAGTTTCAGTTTCTGCTGGGCGGGTTTGAAGTCCACTTTGGGCCGACACAAGCTGTTTGCACACCTCTTCATTAATGAACAATGCCACTTTACATATATTCCTGTATTTTTATCTGGCAAACGTTTTTCTTCCAAATACACATATAATGTGTATGTTATTAGTTGGTGATTTCATGACTTTTAGCACTTAAACTGAATTTTTAAGTGCGTTAATGTTTTTTTTTTTATTTCACACTGCTTAACAATACATTCAAGACAGGGGTGAGTGTGACTTAAAAAATAGCATGTGTTTGCTGTAAATTTGTAGTCATAGGCGTTTTTCCTGCACTTTACAGTCTGTTTCATCAGATGCTTGTTATGGGTTTCAAGCCTATTTCATCAGATGTCTTTAGGATTATTTCCGTTTCTGATGGGCGGGGTTTAAGTAGACTTTGGGCCGACCTGCTGTAGTAGTGCACAGTGCCACTTTACATATTTCATGTATTTCATCTTGTAAACATTTTTCTTTCAAATATTATATAGTGTGTGTATATAGTTAGATTTTATTTGATCTATATATATATTTAGTATGTAAATGTGTGAATATATGCATGTGTATGTTTGTGTGTTTGTGTATGTGTGTGTGTATGTGTGTATGTGTGTATGTGTATATGTGTATATGTATGTGTATGTGTGTGTGTGTGTGTGTGTGTGTGTATGTGTATGTGTATATGTATGTGTATGTGTATGTGTGTGTGTGTGTGTGTGTGTGTGTGTATCTTTCTCAACTGCTGTAGCAAGTACATTTCCCCAATAGGGGATCAATAAAGTACTATTGTATTCTATTCTATTCTATTCTATTCTATATTGTTTGTTACTGTGTGACAGGTGAAGATAATGCTAAGATCATGTGTAGCAGTCTCTTTAAGTGAAGAATTAGGTACTGGTTACCTACACAATCTTAGCCTTTAAAAAAATATGCGAATATTGCCAGAGCGTTCATGAATAATTCATGAGGAGGCGGGGCCGGGAGAACTACACATGCTAACCGTGTTTATTTCTTCAAACTACTCACTTACTACAGTCACATCTGGGCGGACGTTTTCCTAATTGTTCCTTGGCGCCGTGCTATTCGTTATGTAGCCAGACACTGATCATTATCCATAAACTTTGCTTTGCTCACAAGTGCGAAGCTTGGTGGACCTGACCGTGCAGCGGCAGGCGGACGGGCGGCTGTGGGAAGCGCAGCTCGACTCACATTCGAATTTGCGGCATCAGCTCATATTCAGCTCGCATCGACTGAGACCGAAGGGGGGGAGGTCGGCTTCAAACGTCTTGCACGTTTTAGTTTAGAGAGAGATGGCATCGATAACGGCCGCCGAGCCCGGCTTGAATCCCGGGCCGATGTCCGCAGCGGATTCTTTGGTTCCTGCGAGTATGTTCGCCCCACCGAGCCGAGGCTGTGGCGAGGACGGCGGGCCTGAGTGCTTCGAGGACGGCGAGGCGCTGAACGGCGAGGCCCTGGATCGCGGAGTGGACTTCACTAGCAAGGTCGCTAACTAGGCCTATGTAGCCGGCTTTAACGAACGCAGATATATTATTTAACACATTCAGTTTATTTGAGCACATTGGGATGTTAAGACGGGCAGTTGTAACGTAATGCTACTATTGTTCGCCAGGCTGTTTGTAAATGAAAGGTTAGCTGTGTGGAGATTCGTTGTAGCAGGATGCTAATTAGCTTTGACGTTAGCAGCGTTAGCTAAGCAAAATAAAAAATAAAAAACACATCAAAATAGTGCACTTAACCAACTGTAGAAGACTGAATATTAGTTATAAAACGTTCCCAGCTGCATTGCTGGTGCTTTTACCAGCAAATGGTTCAATAAAATAACCTTTCTGCGTATATTTATCTAGTTGACAAGTGTGTTTTGCTAGGCCATGCTATGCTATGCTCCTCCAGGCTGTCATAATAAGGTGCTGTCATAACGAGACTGATGAAACAGCGGTGCAAGTTTGGTGTTGACGTGGTGAAACGGTCCATATGGGTATTTAGGCGTGAGCAGCGACGTTTGTTGTCAAGCTGTTGTGAAATGCATGGCAATAACTGCAAACCTTTTAAGCACACGTCACTGTTGGATCCAGCCACCTGGAATCCCTATGGTATTTTTGTTGGTCACCTGTCAGTGTCATGCTCTTCTGCACATGCTGTGATGATCATGGGATCTCATCTAGGTGTGAGATGGAAGGATCATTCCAGCTGTTTCTCCAAATTTCTGCCTAGTGGTGGCCTAGTGATTGGGACGTTGCCTTTGGGACCTGGAGGTCCCTTTGAGTAAGGTACTGTCCTGCTACACTGCTCCCCGGGTGCTGTTGGTAGCTGCCCACTGCTCCACGTGTGCACGTGTGATGGGACAGTGACTGTCACTTTCCTTTCACTACACTTCAAATGCATAGTTAAGGCTTAAACAAGGTTGTATGATGTGAGCAGACTATCAGCATTGTGAGTACGTTGCTACGTACTGCGATTGTGGGGCCTTTTTTTGTATTAGAAGGGTCCATATGATGTTTCTTTATTTAAGCTTGATGTGTGTTAAAGCTCCACAATGTACGTGCACTCCCACAATCCATACAGTCCATGTATGGAAACTAAGCTTTGGCCATGTTTCCAGTCGTAGCTTTTGTGAGGTCACAAAACCAACACCTTTACCTGTCTCTTTATTCAGCCTACAACAGTTTAGCCCCATCCCTTCAAGGTTTTATGACGTTATGTGATTGGTTAGAGGCTCATTTGGATATTGCAGCCCTCTGCAATATCAGTACTGCAAAGACAATTATTGCAATAACCATGTACTTCCTGAGGAACAGATGGCTCGCAGTGATGCCAGGAATGAGGCCTTTGAAGCCTTTAGCTGCAGATGAAATTGTTACAAATGCAAATCTGGGTCTGTAAGTGTCTCCGCAATTAATAATTTCACATCAAACCACTAGGAAACTTCAGCCATGAAGTGTAGGGCCAACTAAGTAGCATAGGTTTTATTTTGGAGCTCTTTTTTCATACTTGGGTACTTCAACACGATCCCTCCACTAGACAAACTCAAGTTGTCTCCTCCTCCCTAGAACTAGACTCAGTACCATGGGTGATCTGGCTTTTTGCTCTGTTGCCCCACGCCTTTGAAATGCCCTCCCTGATCATCTGAGGGCACCAGTCTACTGAGACTTTTAAAAGAGGACTAAAAACATTTTTTTCAGTAGAGCTTCTATCTCTTAACTATCTTGGTTGGTTGTTGCTGTTAAGATGTGTTTTATTAGTCAACCTGTCTTTTTTTTTTAATGTTGCGTTTACCTTGTAGCACTTTGAGAGTTGTACAAATGTAAAGTGCATTACAAATTAAATGTATTATTATTATCATTATTATGATGCGGTTTACTGGAATTTGTTGTACATAGGGTTCATCCAAGTGTGTTTTCAGTCTTCAGTACACTTTAGTGCAGTTTATAGTATGTACTGTTACATGACATACAGTCGTTAGTTCGTGGCATCTTGTCGCCCACAGAAAGAAGTCTAAAAGCATCACTTTGAAAGTGCTGACACTTTGCACTTTCTTTATATGGCCACATGGGGCAGCCCACAATGGGTAGGGTGGGAGAGGGGTGGTTGGGGGAGGGGGAGGGGGGGTTCAGAAAGGAGGATTTCTCAGTTTGGTAAGAACTTAAGCCCAAATTTAAGCCTTTCCAGTTGGAAAAGAGCAGAAGGCCGTTCCTCTTGGACAGTCTTCAGCCTTGAGCTCAAGTGAAATCTTTGAAGTCCTGAGGGGGGATGGGGATTTCACAAAGAAGCATAAAAAGTCTCCCTGGCTCTTGTCACACCTGGCATTAACATGTGTCTTGGCTGAACGGATCACAAGTGTTGAGCTCCAAGCATGTCAGTTCACACCTCGTGCTATAAGGTCGTGTCCACATGTGTCTCAAGTGACCACTTGTGATTGAATCTCACTTCTCTACACTTTATGCAAATATATATCATGAAATGCATTGTTGTTTTTAACCAGCAGGAGGCAGCAGTGCATTTACTGTGCCTAGTCTGTTGTAATGCAGGCTTTAATTATTGTTGTTGGCGCATGAATGAGCTTGTACTTCTGCTTAAACAGAGGATGACTGTTGTGTAGGTGGTCCTTCAGTCTGGCCTAGGACACTTTCCTGTATACACTGCTGCAAAAATGTGGTCATACGTGGGCCAGGTCACCTCCAAAAGGGGTCAGTGTGATTGGATCCCAGTGCGTTTTGGGTTTTTTTTTTGGGTGAAACACTGTTATCAGATCGGTACTCCGTATTGGCCCACACCCAAGCCCAGGTATAGGAATTGGGACTGAAAAAGTCAGAATTGCTGCTTTGCTAAATATGACTGCGTTTGACAATGAGTCTGTTTTTTCACTTTGTGTTTTACAGTTGGCACTCGTCAGCCCCAACGGAGAACAGTATGACTCGTTACTACGGCAGCTCCGTGAGAGGATGGACGAGGGTTGTGGGGAGACCATTTATGTGGTGGGAGTCGGTTCTGGTAAGCAAGACCTGACCATAGAGTCATGAAAGTGCCTTTCAGAGACCTAGATAGCTGATGTTAAACAATTTGTTTTAATGAAATTATTGCAGAAACATTGTAGATAGAAGGAAAATACCAACGCCGACAATGGTTTCCTGCAACAATACCCAATCTATGGACTAGGGAAAAACACTTGCGTATCTATGCAGAAGTACAAGCAATGTTTCTGAATGTTCTGAGTTAATCAATGTTTTTGATGCATTGGGGGGGGCGGCAGCAGTGTCCAGATTACAAAAACTAAACAAGTAGCACTCTCTTCACTCCTATTGGTAGTTGCCTTTACTCAGTATTTGCATAAAACACACCCCTAGTCTATTTTGCTCCCCATAGTTGGTGACCTAAAGGTCGCTTGTCACTGTGAACCACCCACTCTTATTGAAAATAAATGGGAGCTGGTCACTCTGGCGTCCTTCTATGTTCTGTGCTCTATTCTAGCAGATGAGGAATGAACGAGGTGAATTATTCTTTGAAAACCTGTGAATCGAATTAACTCATTGTGAGCTCAAAGATTGACGCCTAATGCTGCCGCAATAGTGGCGCCCTCTGTTGGCCTTATACGTGTAGAGGGTTTGCTCCTTTTTCTACAGTAGGAAGAGGTCTCGCTGTTACACCCACTGAGTGTCAAAGTCTAAAGGTAGGCTTCCACTGCAGGGTGAATTAAGATAGATTACACAGATGCACTGTTAATCCTGACTATACCATACAAATTCGCTTAAGCAGGTGCAGACTGAAATGCAGTTGTAGTACACTGGGAAAATTAGAATCTTACAATGACCTACTGAGTGATTATTCGTTATTGTGAACACACCACAGCACACAGTGCGCCTCAACGAAATGTGACCTCTCCGTTTAACACCTCTGTGTAAGAACAGTGGGCCGCTGACATGGGCAAGTCCCAGGGACCAGTACTAGGGGGCGGTACCTTACCGTATCTCAATGGTACTTGTACCAGTCTAGGATTTAAACCAGCGACTTTCAAGTCACAGGGGCAACTCCCTAACCGTTACACCACCACTGACCCTGGTAATGTATATGGTGCATATAATGATGCAAATATGATCTTTATTAGCAAAATTGAGATGGCAAATTTGAAACTTTATGCAAATGAGAACCACATGAGAATCTCTAGAGAAGGAGTAGCCAAATATTCAGAACATGATGGTAGCAGCTAAAGGCTACATGTAGCATGAAAACACATATATGACTAAGATGTATGAGTGACCTTCTGTCTACGTCAGATTTTTTTAGGTCACATCGACTTAGTCATGGTAAAAAAATGGTCATGGTCTCATTCATTCGCTGCTTTTGTTTTACTTGCACAAGAACCATCAGTGAGAACCAGAATATTCACTGGTGTCCTCGTCCAAACCCCCCACCCTGACGCATGACCAAACGTCAAGTCTTCGGGCCCTGCTTTGTGTGTTCCCCTGGGCATCGAAATAATGTGCATATAAATGTGAGGAAACTCGATTCCTTATAAGACGTCGGTTACCACGGACCACTGTTACTACTGGCAACGCCGAGTCCGCATGCTTTTAGTTTTGAATGTAGCAGCATGTTTTGCCACTCAGTCTGACTGAGGGGTGTGGAAAATGACATCACTGCCTACCCTCAGTATGTCTGTATATTAGGGTAACCATCCTTCTCTCTTAGATGGAGGGGACTATGGTCTGAACGAGAGCGATATGGAGGCGTCTGTGGCCACGGTGCAGTCTCTGTGTGAGCAGATCGAAGCGGACCTCATCCTGCTGAGGGAGCGTGCTGAGGCGGGCGGACAGGTCAGAGACTACCTTATCCGGCGTCGAGTGGGTGAGGCCGACTTCCTGGAGGTCAGGTGAGTGCTCACGGGGGAGGAAAACATCGGTTCTGTGGATGAGGACGATTTTATTTTTATTATTTTTCTACATTTTAAAAAATTTTCCTAAACCTTTGAGCAGGGACACTAGGGAGCTAATGAAGTGGGGGGTCATGGGCACCCAAGGCTCATTGATTAATATGGGGAACTAATTTTTCACCGTTTCATTCAGGGTGGCTGTGGTTGGGAATGTGGACGCAGGTAAAAGTACCCTCCTGGGCGTGCTGACACATGGAGAGCTGGATAACGGCCGTGGCTTTGCTCGGCAGAAACTGTTCAGGCATAAGCACGAGATGGAGAGTGGCCGCACCAGCAGCGTGGGAAACGACATCCTGGGCTTCGATCAGGAAGGACAGGTGGTCAACAAGCCGGACAGCCACGGGGGCAGCCTGGACTGGACCAAAATCTGTGAGAAGTCCTCCAAAGTAATCACATTTATCGACCTCGCCGGCCATGAGAAATATCTGAAGACCACCGTGTTTGGCATGACTGGCCATCTACCAGACTTCTGCATGCTGATGGTAAGGGGCAGGCCAAGAATTTTTTTTACCACTTACACCAGGGCTGCACGAAAGTAAAGATTGTCTAGCCTTTGCAGCACAAGTACAAACACTGATTGGTTGGGGGCTCATTTGCAATATCACTGAAGGCTGCCATATGCAAAAGGCATATAATACCTTACACCAACAGCTCTTATAAGATACCATGATGTGGAACATCAGGTAAAAATGCATTTTCATGATTGTTTGTCATCGCTTTCAGGTGGGGAGCAATGCAGGGATCGTTGGCATGACCAAGGAACATTTGGGCTTAGCACTGGCTCTCAACGTACCTGTGTTTGTGGTGGTCACTAAGATAGACATGTGTCCAGCTAACATTCTACAAGGTGAGCGTCATAAACTGTAAGAACTTGTTACAGTGTGGTGTTTGGATTTAAACACTAAACTCATAAATGGTGCATGTCTCACAGAAACACTGAAGCTGCTGCAGAGATTACTGAAGTCTCCCGGCTGCCGAAAGATCCCGGTCCTGGTCCAGAACAAGGACGACGTCATAGTTACAGCATCCAACTTTAGCTCCGAAAGGTACGCCGTTCATGTAGATTCCAGTAAATTACTCCCGGAATATCAGTCTGCAGTACTTATTCCAAACGCACCTTCAGACCTCACATACTACGTTAAATATTTCTACTGTGCGCTGTGAGCATTCTGACCCATCCCAGATGTTCCTCAGAAGTTCCTCATGGTATAATGGTGAATGAGGTTCATATGATCCAGCAGACATGAATCATGTGGGGTCAAAAATAATGCAGCTCAGTCTTTAACCATGTTTTATGGAGGATTTACCTAACATCGGGTCGCGGGGATGCTGGAGCCAATCCCAGCTGACTGCGGGCCTAAGGCGGTGTACACGCAGGACATGATTTGTCCATGCTTGCAGTCCTAGATCCTACAGAGTCATTGCTCGTCTCTGCACTCGTAGTCTTCAACACTTGTGCCTGTTTTTTTCCCTTGCAGAATGTGTCCCATTTTCCAGATTTCGAACGTCACTGGAGAGAACATGGACCTCCTAAAGATGTTCCTGAACCTGCTCTCCTCCAGAACATCATTTAAAGATGATGAGCCTGCTGAGTTTCAGATAGATGACACCTATTCTGTACCAGTGAGCGTGGTTTCTATTCCATCTTTGTAGATGTGCAAATAAGTCTGTAAACTCAGTTCAGTCACAATTATTAGGACGATGCTTTATCTAAAGTCCATTTCTTACAGTCAAGTGACCAATGGGCCACGTTCTTCCTTTTCAAGCGACAGAAACGGAAATACAGTCCAAACACACATTTCTCTCTGCTAGGGTGTGGGGACCGTAGTATCAGGAACTACTTTACGCGGATTGATACGGCTAAATGACACTATGCTGCTGGGACCAGATCCCCTGGGTGCCTTCATCCCTATAGCCGTCAAATCCATCCACCGCAAGAGGATGCCGGTGAAAGAAGTCCGTGGGGGCCAGACTGCCTCGTTTGCTTTGAAAAAGGTTTGAATGGCTTCATTGCTTTGTCATTCATCAGCGAGCCCCTCCCCCTTTGCACTATATCACCTTCTTATTGTCCTTAATTCTCATTCAGATAAAGCGCTCATCAATAAGAAAAGGGATGGTGATGGTGTCGCCCAGATTAAACCCACAGGCATCGTGGGAGTTTGAGGCAGAGATATTGGTGCTTCACCACCCGACAACGATCTCGCCTAGATACCAGGCAATGGGTGAGAGAAAAAAACCACATCATTCTGTGTTTGGTCTGGTTGGACTATATGTAATGAAAAATAGTTTGTCACAATGGTTACACAATGTTGCACAGTCTTTGTTCCTGGCCTCTAAGTGTTTCATTTCAACTGCTTATGTCTAAAGCTTATGTAAAACTATGTATGGACAGTGGAGGCCTAGTGGTTAGGAAATGGCTCTTGGGACCTGAAGGTCGCAGGTTCAAGTCCCAGCCCGGGCACTACTGAGGTAACCTTGAGCAAGGTACCGTCCCACTACACTGCTCCACGTCTTGGTCATTTTTTTTTTACATTTATTAATTTGTCTGACACTTCTTATCTAAAGCAACTTACATCACAAACTTAGATTTTATGATCACAGCCCACAAAAGTTTTATATTTATAGTGGCAAAACAGGTGGTGTTTTATCTTTTCTGGACAGTTCTAGAAGGTTTAAAAAGATTCCAGAAGGTTCTTGGACAATTCTAGTAACCTCTGGACAGTTCTGCCAGTTCCAGAATATTCTGGAAGACCACTAGACATTTAAAGTGAATAGAGAATGTTCTTTAAAAAACTGATACATTTCAAAATGTCAACAACATGTTGAACAACAGGCATTTTTTATTGATTTTAGGCATGAAGGTAAACACGTTGTACCCAGAAATGTTTTTTTAAATTGAACTCCGTTACATAATGTGATCAAATACACGATGCAGGTTCCTTTTAAAGAAAATTTCGATTTTTTTTTGTTTCTAAATGAACCAGCTATGACTAGGAAGTGAACTGACGGGATGAATTTTACACCAGCAGTGCAGAGAAATATGTTATCTTTGAGCACACAAACGAATGTCATAAGAGTTTCTGCATGCATCATCACACCGTTGCTGATTTGCATTTCGTATTTTGTTAAAATGTTAACGCTAATATCTTTTTCTCCCTTGCAGTGCATTGTGGCAGCATTAGACAAACAGCAACTATCTTGACCATGAACCGAGACTGCTTACGAACAGGGGACAAGGCCACAGTCCACTTCCGCTTCATCAAGACGCCTGAATATTTACACACGGACCAGAGGCTGGTCTTCAGGGAGGGCAGAACCAAGGCTGTGGGCACCATCACTAAAGTAAGTATGACTGAAGCAGGTTTCTGAGGTCAATGAAATGAATTAAACTGTGACACGTGTGTGTTGATGCTTATTGTAGTATATTGTCAAGCTCTTCTTTTATTCAGCATCTGCCCTGTTGAATGACAATCCAGTGTAGGAAATTGCTGTTTTTACCCCTTTGTCACTGTCCCAAAAGCCTGAATCTGAATCTGTGGCTGTTTTCTTTCTTTTTTTTATTTTTAGCTTCATTTTGATTAAAAAAATCATCTCTCCCCACTGTTAGCTTCTTCAGTCAACAAATAATCAGCCTTCCAACTCGAAACCTCCACAAATCAAAATGCAGTCGACGAAGAAAATCCCGCCTAAGAAAGAGGACGGACCAACACCAGCCAGTGAGGATGCAGCTAGTACTGTAACAGTAGCCACTACAGTAACAGTACAACAACAAGTAAGTCTCTGAGAACATGGAGCATTTTGAGAAATAAGGAAATGATTAAATGAAAGGAATGTTTTATTGTCTTTTAGACAAAACTGTTGATTTAAAGCCCAGTTCTAATGGAAGCCAGTGGGCAATTGCTTCAGCACCGGCCCATTTGTTTCTATTGTGTGTGTTTTATGACTACAAACAATGGATTGAATCTATTTTTTTGATGGTAATTGACCAAGACACTGGTTTAATGGGGTTAAATGCTTTTACGGGTTTGTTGGCATCACACACAGTCTAATTGACAGCTGCTAGTAACGTTTCAGCCATGCTGTCCTCTCTTTTTTTTCCAATTTGTCTAATCTGTGTTTTTTTGTCACTGGCCCTCTCTCTTCCTCACCCCAAAAACTCATTATTTTTTTCACTCATATTATCATTTTCTCATCTTTCCAACCCCCATGTAAAACTTCTTCGTTATCCACTGTTTCTCGACTCCTTCGATCGGCTTTACGTTCAATCTTATTCTGCCCCTTCCCCTCGTTTTGGTCCCCCCCCCCCCCCCATTACATCCTTCTTACTGCCTCAGACAGAGGGGGAGGAAGACCCTCAGACTAAGGAGGGCAACAAAGAGAACAAGGTAAAAAATGTCAATTCATCAAAATGGCTCACTCGTTGCCAGCATGAGTGAGAGGATAACCGTACTCATCAAGGCATCTGGTACATATGGTTAAGGAACCATATGTTTCATGTGTTTCAGTCTAATCTCCTACACCTGTAGCACACGGTCAGTTACCACAGACTAGTTTTAACCTGTATGTAGAGAAAGGGACAGAAATGAGTTACAGATTGTTTGTGTCATCTACCCATTGCCTATTGCAGTGTGATGCACAGATCACGCTGAAGTGAGACCATGTTCTGCACACATTCACCTGAACAAGGTTATGACCTGCTTAAAAAGTCATTGCAGCCCACCTGTACACTAGCAACTGCTAGTCCTGGTCACCTACAACCAGATCGGCCACCATTGGGTCCTCCCTTTTCCCCAGACTAGAACAGCTGCCACACTTTATGCTAGATATGTTGCTCCAAGCTATGAGACTTTAGCTGGTACCACCTCTTTAAACTGAGAAATCTTTCATTTGTTTTTGTTACTATGTGTCGACCAGAGGAGGACGGGTTCCTGTTCTGAGCCTTGGTTACACCAGGCTTGGGAATCAATTTATTCATTTAGCTGACGCTTTTATCCAAAGCGACTTTCAAGCAGTGTAGCGGGATGGTACCTTGCTCAAAGTTGCAGTTGCCTTGCTCACTAGGGGCTTGGACCTGGACTTTGTAAAGCTGATTTGTGACAACATCAGTTGGAAAAAGTGCTACAGAAATACATTTGTCTTGACTTGAAGTATTTCTTTAAGTCTAAAGTAGACGTTTTTCAGCTGGTCCATAGGTAGACAGTATCAGGTAAACATCTTTGCCTCAGAATGATGAGATCAGCTGAGAGATCACTTTTTAAATTTGAGGAACATTCACGATTAGGAGTTCTTACTCATATCATTGCAGTAAAGGTGTTCAGCAAATAACCGC
Source organism: Arnoldichthys spilopterus (assembly GCA_037974385.1). Classification (NCBI taxonomy): domain Eukaryota; kingdom Metazoa; phylum Chordata; class Actinopteri; order Characiformes; family Lepidarchidae; genus Arnoldichthys; species Arnoldichthys spilopterus. The sequence continues at coordinate 2,706,456 of JBBPDA010000030.1, forward strand.
ATCCTCATAATGTACATTAATACTTGACAAGCTAACCCTGTCTTGAGAAAGTAGGAAGAGAATTACATGGTAATAGTGATTTTTGGTGCCTGGTACTGACAGTTTGTGTATCATCTCTACCAACATGTTTAATAAGATTTCTGTGGTATTTTTCCTTAACAGAATATTCTGGAGTATATCAAAACAGCTCCCTCCCGTCCCCTCCGTCTGAACATTGATATGTACTGTGTGATTTAATGCTGGAGAGTGCAGTTTAATGGGGACCCCTATTTTGGCTACCTCCATTGAGAAACACCTGCTATTTAGGTGCATATTGTAAGTTATGGACTAGCTGTATGTTGCTGCATGGTTTATTAGCCCCTCTCAACCATTGACTTATCCATGGTCCAGCATATGACCACCACTGGACCAATATTATTTTGATGGTCCGGCCAGTCTTGTAAATCCACAACGTGTATATATATATATATATAAGGTAGGTGTTTCCAATAAATTGGCCAATAGCTGTTCCTAATGAACTCGAAGTAATTCCTTCAGGTTACATATACTGTTAGTCAATCGTTCCTGCACTTTTTTCTTTTGGGTTTTTTTTCACAATGCAGCTGACTAACTTGAGCCAAAGGGAGGAGTCTAACAAATGTCCCCATACCGCTCCATCAGCCTGAGAAACTTTCCGTCGTGAAACAGCCTGCTGTCTGTACCGCTGACCTATAATTGAGGCTCTCTCTCTTTCTCTTTTTTCTCTTTGCAGCCAAAGTCTGGAGGCAGGAGACGAGGAGGCCAAAGGCATAAAAGTAAATGTCAAGCTAACTCCACGGCGCCCCCTGCTGGTGCAGTGGGGAGCTGCTAAAGTCTCATTTAGTCCTCCACTCCAAGTGTCTTTGTAGCTTACAGAGCGTTGAAGATTTTCACGATTTTCATGCGAAAGAGGTTTTACAGTCAGCCGCACCCCAGCTCCTTTGTTTTTATGCGTTATCAAAACGGACTCGCCACTGCCTCCCAAAAACAGAAGCGTCCCCACAGAACCAACATGCAGTGTCTAGGAGAATTTAACTTATTATGAAAAAATGTGTGTTCTTAGAAGTTTATGCTGTAGGTATTAGTTATCGAGAACATGAGAAAACAAGAAACTGCATGATGGTTCTTTGTTTTTTTTTGTTTTTTTCTTTTAAAAAAATTCCTGGTTATGCTGCCTCTAAAAGAAGGAAAATTGTTGAAGTTAAGGTGAAGAGGAAACTTGCCTTTTCTTCTAGCAAGCAGTGTGGCATTGTGCACTGACTAGGTAATGTTTTATTCTTTTTAAGGTGATCCAGTTTTAGAGTTATGCATTTTTTTGTGATGACAGGGAAATTTCAGTCCACATTAAAAAAAAAAATGAATAAGAAATTGGGACTAGAATATGCTTTGACCTATATTGTAATGGGAAAAAAAAGCTTTTAAGTGTGTACCAGTGATCGGACCACATTACCAGAATTCACAGCACCAGTGGACCAACTGTGTCAGGGTTTTTGTTTTTGAATTTTCAGAAGAGAATTTCCGGGGCCGTGTCATCCCCCATTCTACCTGCCGTGTGTTCAAAAACACGTTCATACACAAACAACGAAGGGTTTTTTTTTAAGCACAACAGTTCAGATTGCAGGCATTTTGACGTATCCGTTAAAAATACTCACCGACTGGAATATAAATGCAGTTGTTTCACAACGAAGGCCTGAGCTGTGGATTAAAAACGCATCATGTCACAACTCGGGACAGTCTCTTTAGCGATAAACGAATGTCCTCAATGTGAGCGTTGTATTCTAAACCCAGATTAATCTACGTTGCATCAAACATTCAAAGTACTTGGACCATCATCACTGTTTACATGTTATGAAACTGCACACCATTTTTTCCAGTGATGTTACAATATAATAAACTGGCGCTAAATCACCTTTTTTGTCCCAGCGTTTGATGGTTCACTCATTTTGGCGAAGAAACGTCTCCATGTAGGGCCAGTGTCCTCAGAGTCCATCAGAATTAGCATCTCAGATTTTTTTTCTTTCTTTTTTCACATCCAAACAGTTTCAGAGATGGTCCCTTCATCATTTTGCTGGGGTTGAATATTAGGAAGTAGTTGTACTTTTATTTTTACGCTCCATGTTCCCTTAAACAGCATGTAAAAATAAAAAGTACCATTTTTTTGGAAATGTTTTTCTAACCCCTACAGTCACTTAGCTTTTTTACTTCTTGTAAATCAGCCACAATATGTGAAAGTGACTATTTGTCATTGTGAACACACTCAAGCACCACAACGAAATGTGACCTCTGCATTTAACCCATCACACGTGCACACATGGAGCAGCGGGCAGCTACCAACAGCGCCTGGGGAGCAGTGCAGTGGGATGGTACCTTGCTGAAGGGAACCTCATTAGTGCCTGGGCTGGGACTCGAACCTGCAACCTTCAGGTCCCAAAGGCAGTGTCCTAACCACTAGGCCACCACTGTCCACTAAAATAACAATATAAGAAGGTCCAACAAACAAGGTGGGCAGTTTTGATTTTAGGCTGACTGAACGTTTTTGAAAAATACATAAAGTGCTTAAATTTATATTTTATGCAAGAATCCAAACAATTTTTTTTATTTTTTATTTTTAGATTTTTTTTAATCATTAATTTTTCTGTCTGCATGTGTCTCCCACTGTCTGTAAATCCATGATTTGTTAAGCAAACTGTTGGTCACAGTACTTGATCTCGGACTGTTGCCTTGTTGGGTCCTTAAATTCCTTTATTTTGATGTTTGGGAACTACAGTAAGTCTGGAAAGCTGATTGCTGCTGGTGCATCATTATTGTAGTTTGTTGGCCACCTGTCCGATCATCTGCTCTTGACAGACCACCCTCAACCCAGCAGTAACACTGATGGATATGAACTCCGACACCTGTGCATGATACACTCATAGCAGACACATTACCATGCTATCGCAACATCAGGGTCACTGTTGTCCTGAGAAGGGTCCACCTCCAAAATATCAGAAACTGACCAAAGCTGAATAAGTAGGGTAGACAGACTGATGTGCTGTAACCTTTTGCTTTATAATGGACCAATAAGGGTGGAGATGGAGAGGATCATGTGGCCAGTGGGTGGAGCCATAAGGTCAAAGTAAGTGATGGTAGGGGGTTATATCAAAGTGAACGCTCAATCAGAAAAACCTGTAACCCAAAAGGTTTGAAAAAATAAATGTAGAATTTTGGACCTTAGCCTATAGATGGAGCCATTCTCTAGAGCAAGCATGTCAAACTCCGGTCCTGGAGGGCCAGTGTTCAGCACAGTTTGGTGATTTCCCTGCTAAAACACACCTGATTCAACTCACCTGCTAAGTGGCAGGTTTAGTGGGTGTGTTTGAGGAGGGAAAGTACTAAGTAGTGCCGGAGTTTGACACCCCTGCTCTAGAAGAAGAGTTTCTCTGTGTTTAATCAGATATATATATATTGCGCAACCATTCTCATGGCCTCCCTTGGGTCCCCATGGAGGCTGCAACAATCCCCAAAATAAGTCATACTGCAGAGCTTTATGCCCAGTCCAACGATCCTCTTAAGCAAAAACTTAAGACTGTTTCAAGTACTCCAACCAATCACCACAGTCCTGCAACAAAACCCATCTTTCAACACAACTAATTTTTCATAAAAAAAAAAAAAATACAAATGCATGAATTTTATATTTTTAATAGTTCATCTGATTACATTTGCGAGATAAAGCAGATTGATGTACATTATGATAAATCAGTGACATCCTCCCAGGGCCCCACAGAGACCAATTCGCACAAGTGCAATTACAGATTCGCTGCACCCAGATTCTTGATGCTTCGGAGAACTTCGTCTACACAAAAAGGTCTAATCGTTAGCTCGTGATGCTGGCGTACGGAAAAACAGCATATCCTCACAAAGGAAAAAAAGCGGTAGCTTTACAGGAGATTGGAAAAAAGTTTTGAAAAAAATTGTCAATTTTGTGTTGAATAATTTTGGACCGTCTCTCCTTCGTTGGTGGTCAAATGGTAACCAATGGAAAAGACAGCTGGTGTTTCCAAACAGCGTAAATAACACAATGGATAGAACGCAGCACTGACAGAACAGTGGAGATATGCTGCTTTTACTCTCCCACCTTCATTTTTCAGCTACTTCTATGCCTGCAGTAGAGCTTAGGGAAAGTGCAAAGAAAAAGACTTATTTTATCCAGCTATACCTCACTCATAATATCGACTACACTACAACAACGGGAAATGACGCTGACAATTGAGACGTAAACAAATAATTCAGAGTGGTTCATATGAAATGCTCCGTTCTGGAGAATCTGGAGTCAGATTGTTCACAGTGGTGGTGCTAAGAAGCAGATGGCGGAAGCGTTTCAATGCCTTTAAAAGTCCCTCACCAAACTTTTTCACTTGGGTGCAAAAACACTGTTGCCTGGAAATTTGTTTTTGGCATTAAAATACAGATTCAGATATTAAATGTTTCATAAACACTACATATTAAGATGTGTAGGTTCACTGATTTGTCTGGATAGCAAACATGGGTTACGTTCGTTATAGACATGCATTGTGCTCCACTGGTTTTCTTCAATGAACCATTTCACATGAAACCGCTCAGAGTGACGTGGTCTACAACTCAGCCTCTGAATTATGGTGGGAAAGATAGATGGGATTCCCCTTTAATCACAATTCTAACTTTTAAGTTCTCCTTCATTACTACAGTCAGTCTAAAACACTCTAGATTTTTTTAATAGTAACATGAAAAAGGGTCAAAAAACCATGAAATATGACCATATGTATATTTTTCCAAATGAATATACATTATATACAGTGCTCGGGTGCAAATTCTAACAACCCAAAGTAGTGATGTGCAAAAACCAAGGCAAGCGTTCGCCACATAGCAAATCCTACGCAAACACTGGTAGGACTGCTGCCTGAGGAGCCAAACAAACAAGGTGTATTAGTGTGTGTGTGTGTGTGTGTGTGTGTGTGTGTGTGTGTGTGTGCGCATGGGAGGTTTATACCCACAGATGTGTACAAACTATAAATCCATTCATCGCTCTGTGCATGCCCTTGATAGTGCTGTCTTGGACATCCCCATGCATCCTCAGCAGAGGAAGTTCAAATTTAGACAGGACTTGTGACAATTTGGGACTCGTGCGACTACACACAAAACTTGACCCCCTGTGAGACACACTGGTATTTGTAGACTTGAACACGCGACAGTTAAACATTATGATGTAAAGCGTTTCACAAAATCATCACTTAACAGCAAGGCCTCTTCACATCTTAACGTTTTTTCACCTGTGACTGGAATGGGTAAACATGTGTAGCATCTGGTGTGTAATCTCACATGCTGTGGGTTTGAACTGTGGTCTAACCATCAATGTCCCAGCTGAAGAGATGGTGCTTCACCAGCATGTCCTGAACACCCTCTTTTAGAGGCTTTTGCTCCTTTTCCTAGAGAGAGAGAGAGAGAGAAAGAGAGCAAGAAACAGAGAGAGAGAAAAAAGAACGAGAAACAGAGAGAGAAAAAAAAAGAGCAAGAAACAGAGAGAAAGAGAAAAAGAGAGAGAAAGAGAGCAAGAAACAGAGAGAGAGAAAAAAGAGCGAGAAACAGAGAGAGAAAAAAGAGAGCAAGAAAAAGAGAAAAAGAGAGAGAGACAGAGAGAAAGAGAGAGAAAAAGAAAGACAGAGAGAAAGAAGGAAAGACCAAGAGAAAGAGAGATAAAAAGAAAGAGAGAAAGAAAAAGACAGAGACAGAGAGTAAGAAAGACAGAGAGAGAGAGAGAGAGAGAGAGAGAGAGAGAGAGAGAGAGAGAGAAAGAAAAAGAGAGAGTGAGAGAAAAAACACAAGAGGAAACAGTTGGAACAGAAAATCCACCGTAAAACAGTAGTACATTTTCTAAAACAAGGCACGTATAGGAAACAAAACTCTGTTGGTAAAATAAATGGTGTAATTTGTAGTTTCTAGATACTGTTTATTCTCTATTATTGGTCTAAATCTGTATTTTCTATGGCCCTTGCAGTTCTGTGCTCTAAAACACGACCTTACTTTTGGTTTAAAGGATTTTGCGACCCATCAGGTGGTCCATCCTTTACAAATGTGGTATAAAAAAAGCATTTGTGCATCTGCAAACACTTGGGGAAAACCTGCTCCTCCACACTGGACGCCCAGTACAGTTCCCCACTCCATCATTTGATTCCTGTACTAAAGGGAACTGTTCCTCTTTTCTTGAACTTTCACTTGAACTTTTCCTACACATGACTGAGGGACTTTTTTCTTACTGTGCGCTTAAGAAACCGAGTGAATATTTGTCATTGTGAACACACCACAGCACTGCACACAGTCCACCACAATGAAATGTGCCCCATTCGTGTAGGAGCAGAGCGCAGCTGACGTGGGCAGCACCCTGGGGGCAGTGCTTGGGGATGGTTCCCTGGTCACCGGCACCTCAGTGGTACTAGTACTGGTCCGGGATTTGAACCAGCGACCTTCACCCCTAAAAAAAAATCTCACCAATCTAATCTGCTATTATGAAAGAGGCCTAGTTAACAGTGGTGGCTTTCTGGACACTGCTGGACTCTTTGGCTTTTGTTCAAAACAGCTTAACAGGTTTGGCCTGCTCAGTGTCTGGCATGTGGTATATGGCAATTTGGAGGGTTCGAGACTTTCCCCAGCTAGCACTTCACAAACCATGCACTCCGTTGCTAAGGACATCTTTAGCCTTGCATTGAAATAGTGGTTTGTACTGATTAACGAGTCTTAGTCTGTGATTAGTGGCCTGTAGAGGGAGCCATTCTCTAGAGGGAGACTTTCTCGGTGTTTAAACAGATATATGTATTGTACAACCATTCTCATGACCTCCCTTGGGTCCCCATGGGGGATGCAACAATCCCAAAAATAATAGTCATACTGCAGAGCTTTATGCCCAGTCCAACGATCCTCTTAATCAAGCAAAAACTAATCCTAGCGCTCCGACCAATCACCAGCCACATTACTGCAACAAAGCCCATCATTCAACTCATGCACAAGCTAAGCTAATCAATCCCATCAGGTCAGAGTGGAGATAGTAACCATGGCACATTTACAAAGCGTTTAGCTAAAGATCACCATGGAAAGGCTTGTTCTAATAGGGACGTGTTTGCCTTGACATTTTCGTTCGCATTCTCAGGTTTCTAAGGGAACAAGGGGGCGCCACTGCATCAACAAATGTAACAGCAGTGGTGACGTACTGTATATTTAAGTGGCAGAAATGTAAGTGCTGCTCCAGGACACAAAGTATGTTCCATACAGTCATTCGTAAGGGAACTGCTGAAATGTGAATCCACAACAAATCGGATTTCGCTCATAAAGAGCTCAATCAGTCTGAATAAAGTGTGTTGGGGGAGGGAATATCTGAGACAGTCTAGGGCAGTGAGCATTGGGGCAGTGCTAATTCAGGAATAACGTTCCTTAGATAGCTCTACGCAACAGAGTTGTATTTTATCTTTGTTCCCGGGTACAAAGTGTGTTTTCCCAATCACATATGACTAAAATAAATTGAACATGGCTGTTATTTGCTTCTATGGTCAAGGCAATGACATTATGAAAGTGAATCTTTGTCATTGTGAACACACTCAAGCACCACAACGAAATGTGACCTCTGCATTTACCCCTAACCCGTGCACACGTGGAACAGCGGGCAGCTACCAACAGCGCCCGGGGAGCAGTGTAGTGGGACGGTACCTTACTCAAGGGTACCTCAGTGGTGCCCAGGGACTCGAACCTGAGACCTTCAGGTCCCAAAGGCAGCGTCCTAACCACTAGGCCTCCACTGCTCTTCTAAGCCACCACTGCCCTATGCTCAATTCACTTTAAATGCTAAGTAGACATCCAGAATATTCTGACGTTTGTAGAATTTTCCAGAACTTTCTGGGACTGTCCAGAAAAGATAAAAATGTGCCTGTTTTGTTTTGATGAAATTGATTAAAATGGCAATTAAAAACAAAGAGAAATTCATCTGTTATATGTTATGTTATGACAACATTAAAGTGAGGAAGCCAAGTGAATCCTCAGCCACTCAATAAGCCACCACAGAGAGATGGAGGCGGTTGCAATATTAAGCATTTGATTTAGAAAATACCTCCCACACATGTGGCATGTAAGAGTTCTAAAAGGTTAGCCATGTAATTAGGTACCCAAGCCTGGATACAGCTGCTAAGATACTACTGCAGAAGCAGTAATTAGGGGTGGGTTTAGCAAAGAGTCATGTGATTAGTTAACCTACAGTGCAAGAGAAGAAGCCATTGGGGTAGAGGGATGCACCCAAAGCAAAAGCCACTATCACTATGGTTACTATGGCAGCAAGTTACCAGGGAGAAGGGGAACTGGTTGCCAAAGTTACCTAGAGGTCCCAACTAAAGAGGTGATGTTGCACCAAGACATCGACCACTTCTGATTTCAGAATGGGGGACTTCTGGAACAGCAGACACACACACACACGCGCGCGCATTATCCTGGTGGGCCCTGTGTGTTTATGTATGCGTATGAAGGACAGAAAGTCTGAGTGTAGTAACTCACTTCTTTTTTGGCAGGCAATTCACAGTCTTGAGAGAGACTGAAGGCAAACTTGGAGAGAACTCTGGGAAAAAAGAAAACACACAAGCAGACGATTCAGCTCCAGGGATGGAAAATTTACTTTAGTCGTGTTTAATATTTAATATTAAAATAATACTAAAATAATCTACTATATAAAAATAATAAAGTAATAAAAGTAAGTGGGCAATTTGTTTTTGGCTAAAATAATTTTTTTTGGTCAACATTGGGGAAATTCCATCCATCCATCCATTTTCTAAACCGCTTCTTCCGTTTCCGGGTCGTGGAGAAGCTGGAGCCAGTCCCAGCTGACTACGGGTCTAAGGCGGGGTTCACCCAGGTCAGGAGGCTCAACCCATCGCAGGGCAACACACAGACAGAGAACCATTCATACACACACTCACACCTACGGACAATTTAGAGCATCCAATCAATCTACTGCAGCCTTTGGACTGTGGGAGGAAACCGGAGCACCCGGAGGAAACACACGCCAACATAGGGAGAGCTCACACACTCCACACAGAAAGACCCCGTGGCCGAGCCAGGGGACCAAACCCAGGAGCTTCTCGCTGTGAGGCGACAGCACTAACCAAGGGCCAGTGTGGCTATTGGTTGTTGTTCCAGCCAAGCAGAAGCACACCCCATAGTCAGCTGGTTGTCAGTGTGCTCTTGCTAGGTTGCAATGAAAACCTGCAACTGTATCAGTCCTTTGCAGATAAGATTAAGATCATTCCTTAATTATCTGTATCCAAATTATCTGTGAAGTGAGAGATTCATATCCATACTCTCCTCAGAGAAAAGAAGGAAAAGGATTGAAAAAAATGACTAGAATATTGTGTTCACCTGAGCTCACACTTGATCTGAACCCAGCCAGGACTGCGCAGAAATGACCAGGGCTGATACCACTTCTCTACTGCGTTTATACTAGAGCACAGCACCTCCAGCCACAGGTGCAGGACCTGCTCACTGCAAAACAGACACACACACACACACACAAACAGAAAAAGGGTACAGGTGAGAGTTTTGATCAAGGGTTTGTTTTCAGACAGGACTATATAATGTAATGATGTACGAGATGTTAAGTTCCCCAGCTCTAATGTCCGTTTAGTGTATTTATTTTGTATGTTTCAGTTTGTGCTGTTGCAGCTTTGTTGTGATATATGACTGGCCACAAGGGGGAGTGTATGACCTGAGGGATGACTTGGGGACACGCTCATGGGTCTCACAACTTTGCAATGACATGTAAGAACTTACGTTTTGTGTGTACGTGCTGGGGAGGAATGGGAAGTGGAATGAGAAGGTAAATGCTTACTTCAGACCCACACAGATAAGTGACCGAAACTTGACGTCCATCTGAGCATGTGCAGAGTCATGGCTCATATTCACAGACTGCACAGCCTGAGGACAGTATAGCACATTATCATACATCCAGGACATTCAATGTGCATAAAAAAGAAAATTGAATAACAAATAAGCATAAATAAATAAATATAACTATATATATATATATATATATATATATATACACACACACACACACACACACACACACACACACACACACACACACAC
>JBBPDA010000030.1:2723032-2734639 GCA_037974385.1 Arnoldichthys spilopterus
TGACAGTGGAATTGGCTGTTCTTCGCCAATCTACTGCAGTAATTCTCTCAATCAGTGGAAAAAACGGTTAACACCCAGTCATGCATGGGAAAAAACAGTCAAATACCGTAACAATTTTGGTAATTTGGCCCAGAACGAGGTAAAACCCTACATAATCGTACAGGGTCAGAAATCAAAGAAGTCTATTTAGGATGACTTAATGCAGTTTAAGGCATGTATGTGATGATTTAGCCAAGCAGCTTGTACAATGCTACTTATTAGGTAAGCGTGATTCAGACACAAGTTGCATTTTGGCTGATCTGTTCTGAATAAAACACAAACCCCGAACTATTGATACAAAAACAGCAAAGTAAAGCGGATTCTCCACAGCAGCTACACGGAGGTAAAAAGTATCCAACTGGGCGAAAAAAAAGGGAGATTCTCACCATGCCGGTGCCCTGGCAGTAGCCAATGTCCGGGTAGAGCCACGCCAACCCCCGGAGTACCCGCCTGAGCCTGGGCACACCGACGCTCATCAAAGTGCTGAAGCATGCATTAGTGGGCATGGTCCGTAAAAGGTCCTTCTCTATCTGCATGCGAGAGATAAGGAGCGTTAAAAGGCATTTTTGGGGATTGACATCTAAAAAGGATCGCATGGTGCTTTTAATCTGATCCCGAAAGTTTGCTCATTAGCTGTGCGTCCGGTGAGTCTGTCGGTCTGCGCTTGAGATGGACGTTACCTGTTTGGCTGCTGTGGTGTCATCGTTTGAGCTGTTTTTGATGATTTCTCGGTAAGAAATCTCTGACGTTCTCTTCTTCTGCAGAGCCCCTGACAGGCGCATCCACAGCTTTCAGACGGAGTTGAAAGAGGAAAAAACAAAGAAACAATAACAAAAAAACAAGAATACCATTATATAAAAGCCTGTCAGCCGTTTTCCTGTGATCATAGTGTTGATATATTCTGTTTGGAAGCTCTAAAAATATCCTGTGTGAGTGTAACAGCATGCATACTGCATGACTAAGCTAACTTGTCCTACTGCAACTTGCAAGCATCGATCAAGCTTGAAAATGGTTACCATAGAGAAACTACATCAGCGCATGACTCGAAAAAGCCTGTTGGTCCATAATAAGCACAACAGGCACCAACAAACGTAACAACACCTCTCAAATCACACACTCAACAAAAGCCAGAGTCATGGTAGAGAACATTTGTGGTCAGTCGTCAGTTTACATAAGACTACATTAATCTTAAACAGTAATAATTTTACGGTGATCAGTGATTTTACTGTCATTTTAAATCCATTTTACATACGCTGTACACAGCTATACACCATATATTAAAGAATCATTGAAAAGGCAAGGCATGTCTGCTTTAAACATATAAAATGAGCATTAAAAGAAAATTAAGCAATAAAACTAGGAATAAAATCAGAATACAGATTCTAAATAAATTAAGTGCAATAAAAGTGCATGGTAAAAATAAAATAGAGCTAGAAATACAACTCAATTCAATTTAGATAAGCATTTAATCTGAATTTGCTTAAAAAAAATATGCAAACTGTCTTGTTTTCCCTCAAAAAATGAGAAATGTGCTGACTGTTCTTGCTAATACAGAATGGAAATATTATTGTAATCATTCATGATATTTAAATGAAGGGCAGTAGTGGCCTAGTGGTTAGGACGCTGCCTTTGGGACCTGAAGGTCGCAGGTTCGAGTCCCTGGGCACCACTGTGGTTCCCTTGAGCAAGGTATCGTGCCACTACACTGCTCCCCGGGCGCTGTCGGTAGCTGCCCGCTGCTCCACGTGTGCACGTGTGATGTGTTAAATGCAGAGGTCGCATTTCGTTGTGGTGCTTGAGTGTGTTCACAATGACAAATGGTCACTTTCACGTTTCACTACTGTATGGTACACACCTGTGGCCTCATGCTGTGTGGTATTCCGCCCAGTACCAGCGATCGGAGCCGCTCAGAACGTGGCAGGCTGGAAGAAATTTTGTCCCAGGTGAGGTCTCCCACGGTGTGGTTGTGGGTGAACTCTAGATGGGCTTGCCAGCGCAACCTCTGCTGGGGGTCCTCTCTCTGTGGCGCGCCGTCACCCTGCAGCCACTCGCGTGTTTCGACCCCATCTTACAGAAAGGGCACAGGGACGAGAATGGGAAATAATCCACAGGGCCGTACAGGGCAACAGCATACAGGATTTCAAAGTGTGCAAAGGCAAATAGCAATGAAATCTCCATTGCTATCATTAAGGTTTGATAAAAGGTCAACTGGCTTTGACCGTAGCGTCCATAGCTCGTGTTAGCGAGAGGGCGATCGGACAGTGTTATAGAGACGATATTATAACGCATGCATTTTTACAAACCAACATGCACTGGTGTACGTGTTCGCTTGTAATGCAAGAGATATGACCTGAAAGAGGAAGCACACAACTCGGACGGGTCCGGTCTTCACTCCTACCTTCGCTGTCGATCCTGAAGCCGAACTCATCATACTGAGGCTCCGATTCCACACTCTGGTCTTTCTGTGAAGGCCAGCAGTAACAAACATACTGAGTAAATATATTATTCATAAATATATTACTTAATTATAGATATACTACTACTACTAATAAATAATTATAATAATTTTTTTAAAGGTTTGGTTTAAGAGAGAGACAGAACAATTTCACAGTGTGTCTTCTGCTGGAAAAGCGTCCCTCCCCCTATGAGTGGGACGTCCCAAAGACAGGTGTTCCAGGCCTACTGAATGATCGTGAGCAGGAGATTGTATTGCAGTTCTAAGACTGTGGGTGTTTGCCATGTGTGGAACCAGTTTCAGCCGGTTGTGAGCATCATGGGGCCGTAGCGACAAAAAGTCTGGGTTCTTACATAATAGAGTGTCCCTGATTGGAGACTGACGCAGAAGCGAAGAGACGTTCAACCTAAAATGATCAGTTTAGTCTTGGCCAAGTGGTTTCAGGGCCTACGGATGGTGAGGTGTCAAGGGTCCTGGAGATTAAGAGACTTTGGGCTCTGGGCCGAATTCACCAGTATTTATTTAGTGAATTTTTACCAAAAAATGTAACAATACATCTCAAGAACATGATCTCCAAAATGCCTGAAGAAACCCTGACTGGCTATTGCCCTGAACTACGCAGGAGCGTATGCAGTACCATTTTTTAACATAAGTCTGCTGTTGCTGAAGAGAAAGATACATTTGTGGTTTACTTTTAGGGGGGAAATCCTTATACACTGACTGAGATGCTGCAAGGCATTATGAGGCTTATATTCATAGTAATGTTATGAATCTTTTTCTTTAATAATTTGAATTGTTTTACTCTAGATGCACAAAGTTTAGAAACTGAGGTTATGGCTAAAGAAAAGGAGTAATTACACAAAATATAAAAAAAAAGGAAATGAATAAAATACCTGATAGTACTTAGCCAGGATGTCCTGGGGCCACATACTGGGCGTAAGTGCCGAGAAAGGGCCCCCAGGGGCCGGAGTGTAGCTACCTGAGGTCAGAAAGAAACATTGGACTGAGTAAAAGACAGGACACTTGTAGTTCTACAGAAATTTGAAGCACATCCAAGTGTTGGGGACAAAACTGGGTGTGTTAAAAAGTAGTGGGGACATTGTGATGATCCAACACATGTAAATAAATTTAAACCAAATCACAAAATAACAGAGGCCAGTTTCAATTCCTTCCCTGTATTCAGAGTAGGAAACTATAATTATAACTAGTAATTATTTTTAACTGGTATTAATAAATTAATAGCTACTTTTTGTGCCCTCCCCTTTGTACTTTAATCCAACGTATACTTCATATTTTGAAAACAAATATCTGTATGAAATTAAGAACACATCACTTTCATGAAAAAATTAATTCATAAAATAATGAGGAAACAATTAGTAATTACTGAATTCGCTCAAGCTAATGTTTGTCCACAGAAAGTGTAAAATTCAAGAAGAAAACGGGTCCTGAGGACTTACCCGACATGCTGGCAGAGGCTGCAGAGTGTTAACAAGAGCCAAGCTTGGAGGAAAGAGAGAGAAGAAAAGAAAATCAAAGAGTCAAAGGTAGTTCCACAGGCGAAACGCTCTCACACGGACCCAGTTTATCAATAACACAAACACACAACTCTCTGGGTGTGTTTTAATCACATTGTGAGGGCTGAGTGAAGAACCACACTTTCTAAGGGCAATCATTACTACTCAGCACAAATAGTGTAAATCTTTGACCTCGCAACGACTTGATCTGATTATGATGCTTCGGCAAACAATTCAACAAATCATTACATCTCTGCTCGGCTTGCGTCGTCTCTTTAATCCGTTTAATATAAGTGCAGTCTGCTTCTGCGGCCATATTTCCCATTTCTGGCAACCCAAACTTGTCTTTTAGGCAAAATACTTTGAAAGAGATATTTTTTAAAATTTTATTCAACATATAAACATGTCTGGAGAAACGGTTTATACAGTAAAGAAATACAGATATAAACTACAATTTTGTATTAATTTTATTCACTCATTATTTCCTTTAGCCAACAAATAATGTCTGCTTCACTGAACGTTCACTTTATCCAGTGGTCCTCAAACTGGTCGTCCAGACCAATCCAGACAGAACACATTTTTCCTCTATGCGTTGATGTTAGTGAGTGTGTTCAAGGAGAGGTCAGGGTTCACCGGTATTATTTTTTTAAAGTTTTTATTCTAAAGAGAAAGAAAGAAACTTCAAAGTGTGTCTTCTGCTGGAAAAGCGTCCTCCCCAATAAGTGGGACGTCCCAAAGACGAGTGTTAGGCAGAAAAGTCAGAAGTCTCAATTGGCATTGAAGATCTCTTGGCCCTGAATGATGGTCAGTCAAAGACTATATACGAATTTCAAACCAATTCAGCCAGCTGTGGAGAAGTGGGGCAGTGGGGCAGTAGCTGACAGGGGCAGAATCGAAGAGACTATTTAATCTAAAACGATCTGTTTAGTCTTGGCTGAGTGGTTTCAGGGCCTACGGATGATGAGGTGTCAAGGGTCCTGGAGTTTAAGGGACCTTGGGCCCTGGGCCGAAATCACCAGCTTAAACGTTGTGAGATGGGTTGGTGCAAATTGACAATCTGGGGATTTCTCAGAACTGGTTTGAGACCCGCACATCGAATCGATTACAGCTGAATTGGGACCTTAAGAGCAAAGCTAAACATTAAAGACGGCTTGTTCGCCTAAAGAAGGTTAAATACCTAAAAGGCCGGGACAGCAGTGATGAAAATCACTTGGCCAATCGGACAAGCTGCCTTTTATAAATGAGTGCTCTTCTGTACCTTTACTGCACAAGGAAAATGTTCCAAAGCTGAACTCATGACAAACCGACTGGGGCAACGATGACACAAAGACCCTCATTCACAGAAGAGAAGAAAGTGAAGGAATACACTTGGACATTGTTGCCATTTTTAGCCTCTTTCATAGTCTTTAGTCTATAGTCTGCATTTGTTACAGCTTTCCTGACATGTCGCCCTGCCCAAAGTCCTTCTTGCTTTTGTGTATAAGTGTATATATATGTATAGATATTATTTAACACCCCCCCCATATTTATCCCTTTGTGGTCTGAAGTGCTGTCTGATTGTGCTGCTGTCCTGCAGTGTTGCAAGTTGCACCTTTGGTCCTGGAGGACGAGATTTTGTCTTACTGTGTGCTTTAATGTATATGGCTGAGATTACAATAAAACTACTTGACATTAAAAAGATCAGGAAATGTTTTTCTCAAGTCTGCTTAGAGGTCCCTTCATTATTTGTACAACCACCTTCCCTAAACACACATACAGGCACTACACACATACACACTACATATAGGTTCAAATATGCTTATGGGTCGATCGAGGTGTTTTTGTACTGTGTGTAGTTAGCAGAGCTGGATGTTGTTCAATATGTGTCAACGTCAATTTCAATATTTGACATGTAGTTCCTGATTTCCGCCCTGTACTTTCGTCGACACCCTTTAAGTTCAAACTTGAAAGCGGTGCGGCTTAAACCACAGCTTTTACCCCAGTTCCAGACAAGTTTCTGCATGTGTTTTGATTAAACGAGGTATTCACATTATCCGACAATTCAGTTACCTTTGTCAAAGTCATTAACTTTATTGATTAACTAAAGTAAAAGGCATTTGCTGGGCATATCGACAGAATTACAATACTAATATTTTGTACATTTACTGGAACGCTAGCACATATGAAGGAACCATATTATCAAAACACAGGAAATATCATAAAACTCACACTGACACAATTTGCGTCATGTTTTTTCTGAGCTACGTTGATTGAAACCACATGTCTAATGCCTCCAACAGCTTAAACGTTCTTGAATGCAATGGTTACCATTACTCGACGCTTACAGCACATAAAAACCTTGGAGGACACATGTTCACTGATCATTCTGAATAGTAAATATGCCCATATTTGTGTTGTGCACATTGTGACCCTTGGTTCCCATCACCTGACTGCAATATAATCCAAATGACAAGCTTCTCTACAACAAACCAGTTCACATAAAACTCCTGTGAGGGCTTCTGTTTACATCTCCACTACTGGAGGAGGAAAAAAAACAGTGGAATTCCTCTTTAAAGACATTTAAACAATCAAACTGTTCTGCTTATCTTCCCTTCTTTCTGTTCCCGTATCTGGGATTTTATCTAATCTTCAGTGCACACACAGACACACATGCTCAGTGTGAAAACAGAGCAGTGGAAACCACCAGATGTGTTGGGCTATCTGCTCCATCTCGGTGTAATGGTGGAAAGCAGAACACAAAGGGACCGTGGAAAAGGACTGCATGGCTAACTAGCTCTGATTAGTGGAAAATTACTGAGCCATACAACCACAAATAAGGACACAAGATCAATAAAGATTTGGTGGGTTTTATGCGCCGGTGACCTGCCACACTTAAGAAAAGTTTCGTAAACAATGGGAATGTTAATTTATTAAAGCAAACGCTCACTGAATATAATTATTTACACGAGATCATGCTAACTAGCAGTTCATTTCCATGTATTTATTTATTTATTTTATTTTCTGCATTACCGTGTGAAAATCAGACAATGACTGGGCCATTACGATTGCTCCAAAATGATTGGGAGAAATATTTTTACATTAAATCACATTTGGCAGCAACAAATCCCAACTGGGTACTGGGTACACATAAAAGACTGGACTTAGATTCTGCTTATTGCTTTCTAAACTTTACACTAAGGCTACATATTCCCAACACTTCCATACCTATCTGCTGGGACGTGCTAGCATGCAACAGCTTGTCCGTTTGTTCCGAAAAAAGCTGGCTAACTATAGGGCTAACTACACAACAGTGTGAAAGATGGACCCTGGTAAGTGGTCAAAAGTGTAGCTTTGCGATGACCTCGCCAAAGTGCAGAGCATTTGAGAAGCTTATTAGCTTCAAGTCAGGATGTACATCAAATCTGACCCAACGTTTAAGGCAGCATCACGTCAGTCTGACAGTCTGTACAGTGTTTGATGCTAGCCTTTAGTAGAACTGGGGACAGCTAGCCACAACACACTGTTCTTAATGGGAGCAAAGGCTAAAGGGATGGCTAACCAAAGACAAGTGCTGTAGACTAGTTTTACCTATGATTTTTTTTATTTTTATGCATGTCTTTGCTCTTTTCACTGAATGTCTCTAGTAAAAACCAATAAAAGGTAAAAAAAAAGTTTTTTTTAAATAAAAATTTAGGAAATATCATAAAACACATACTGTTACACAGTTTGGATCATGAGTTTCTGAGGTATGTGATTAAAACCACATGTTTAATTCCTCTAATAGCTTGAAAAGTACTCTAGACTGATTTTTACCTACAATTATTTATTGTTTTATGAATGTCTTTGCTTTTATTAATGTTTTTATTAAATGTGTTTAGTAAAAACCAAAAATTTACCATTTAGGCATATAGTTTGCACAATGCTAATTGATGGGATAGAAGCTTCCAGGTCTGGTTACCTACGTTAGGCCTGTAGCTCTATTATAAAACTAAAGAAGCAGACTTTAGAAACCCCCAAATCTTGGCCGATCGACTACATTTGAAGTAAGAACCAAACACTGGACAAATGACATATCTACAAGCTTTTTAACAGATTCAAGATCAATACAACCCCACCCAAAGAGAGAGGTGGAGGCAGTGATTCATTCACTGAGCTATGCTGGTGGCTAAATTAGTGACAGGGCGTAAGAGGGAGGGAGCGAGGGACTGCTGTAATGACTCACCATGTTATGACTACATAAAACTGAAAAGGAAGGAAGACTGGATAAAAGGAGGATTTTCCCTTTGATGCTTCTTAGCTTATTAAAGAAACCTTTTAATCAACTAGAACCCATAAAAAGCCGACCCCTGCAGCCAAAAACTGAAATGTAAAAAAGAAAAAAAAATGTAGCATTGCATTATTTTTTTGGCACAATATTATTAATATTGATACAGTGGTGCCAATATGGATATATGAAATTATTGAATATATATTTTAAATGTATTTAATAGATTTTTGGAATTTTGGTACACACGTTTACTCTGAAAAAACTGCAAAGTCCAAAAAATTATTAAAGAATATATTTATCTCCTGGATCATAGTGGAAATTGGAAAGTAACAAAAAAAATTGCAATAATATCACAGTGTGGCACAAATATAACAAATATCATGATCATTCAACCCTAATTAACACATTACCAGATCAACTACAATATGGCGCTATATGTCTATACGCCAATGATCTTTTAGTTTTAAATATTTCCATTTGCGTCCATTGGACACATTATCAACTGCTTGTGTTGCCACACTCAGTTCAATCACTGATCTCCTGTTTATTTTGTGCAGTGAGACAGTTGAGGGCAGTGAGGATGTCCTATTGGAGATCTTTCATTTATCTAGGTCAAACCAATCTGTGGAGCATGTAATCACGTTCTGTAGAATCCATGTTTTAAAAACTTAAATGTGTAACCTTTACTTAATGGATTTCCCCATTTAAATTGTACAGCTTCTATGTAGTTTCTGTGTATAAGTCAATTGTTAATTGTCTGCAACAAACAATTATTTAAATACCAATTAAAAGCAATTAATTGTTTAATGACTATTGCAGTTGTTTACAGTTATTAGTCTGTTAATTAAAAATATATTATTAATTGTAATACTAAAATATCATTACTGTTATTACTATTTTTTTTACATTAGTCAATTACACCATTTCTATTTTTTTTTATCAAAAATAAAACCCATATCACATAAAACCAAATTTTTTACATAACCAAAAGTTTTACAAAACCAAAGTTTTTTTTACATAAATTACATAAACACAACCATATAAATATAATTTATATACATAAACATAAACCATATTATTCATAGCCCATATATGCAAATGGAACTGCAAAAGACAAAAAACACACGTTATATAAATAGTGGTATAGCAAAAGAGTTTCTGCACTGCTCTTAAAAATGTGGTTTTAATCAATGTGAAAGATGCATAAACAACAATGGAATAAATTAATTCCCTCTAATTGTAGAGAAATGCTACATTAATTAGCTTCTGTGTGGGTGCCAAAACGATCACTAAGCTTATATCCATAACACAAAAACAGCCTGGTTACCAACGACCTAAAACAAAGATATTGCCAGATGACTGGAACTTTGTTTACCATATATTCACATATATGATTTTGGGCTAAAATCTATACAAATACAGACAAAAATCCATTTATAGTAATCTACAATATTGGAATAAACAAGCACATCTCTACCAGCTAATGTGAAACTAATTCTCCAGCTCACGAAAGTATTTGTTAGTCATATGCAGCACCTTTAAGAACAATGGCAGCATAAAGACTCCAGCAGGATCTTCTGATCTGCGCTGTGTTCTCAGTGTAAAGGGTGTAAACCACCAAGGACAAACAGAGCCCAACCTAACAGGCTGTATGTAAAGCAGTACAGTGTGCGAGAGTAGTTCCAAACCATATGGTCACCAAAATCTCTACTACCACACAAAAGCCCGGCTTGGATTTCAACAAAAGCATTCAGGCAAGACCGTACGTAACTGAATGCCCTTCAGACCCTCCCAAAAGCAGAAAGGTGCTTTTAATCCATGTTCCCTTACGAACAGGAAGTGATTCTGAATATCAGAGTGACGTTTTTTAGCCACAGAAAGAAATCTTACATACTTAGCCACCTGTTAAAAGTGCTTCTTTTCCCCAACATGGCTTGCAGTCACTATAAATAATAATAACTGATAGTGGTATTGATTATCCCATACAGCAAAGAACATGGCCTATTTGGCAACACCACATATTTTTTATCTTGGAGGGCAAACACAGCACTTGACTTTGCTTAAGCAAACAATAGGGAAAGGAGAAGAAAGCCACAAGCAGCCCAAACCCTCCACATGAATGACTAAAGACATTCATGTCCTTTGTACGATTTGTAGCCCATATCAGTGTCTAACTGAGTGTCTAAATTAGGGGCCAACCAACAGTTGTGTCTATAGTCAATGAATGGATCCACCATTAATGGACTAACTGAGCTGTTAATGCCTTCTTTACTGTCACTCTGTGCCCTCGGCATCGTGCTTATCCCAATACCAATACCACTGATTCTTTAATGGTGCAACAGAACAACCAAAAGCATATCTAAACCCCCTAAACTTCCTATAGGGCAAGGGTTCTCAAATCCAGACCTTGAATCCATATTCCGGTCCTGAATTTTGTAATCGCCAGTAGATGTGATTCTAGGCCACCAGTCAATGATATCAACAGTTCAGTAACTACTGGTGATTCCAAAGTCCAGGAGTGGAATCTGGATTCAAGGTACAGATGTGAGAACCTCTGCTATAGGGTATAACAATTAGGGATGCACCGATCCGATACGGACATCGGATATTGGTTCGATACTGGCTCGGGTGTTGGTAACAATGCGCCGAATCATGGGCCCGATCTATTCCGTTAAATTCTGTTATTCTGTGTGTTTACACAAATGAACTGTAATTTTTATTTTTTACAATTTTTTTTGTTTTGAAGTTGCTGCACAGGTACTGTTTTAATAATAAATGATTCAGTTATTTGGTTTATATGACATATTTGAATTTTGTTTCACAAAGTTAGGAAAGCAGTGCTTACGTCAAGCCTGTTGTTGCCTTACACATTCCCAGTCTCTTCCACACAGTGAGACATGAAGCTTATTAATGAAACACTGGTATCGGATCGGTACTCAGTATCAGCCCACGCCCAAAAGTCCAGGTATTGGTATAGAAAGTTGGGACATCTGAACATTACAGAGGCGTTTTTGTCTGTTGACTGTTGACTAATCATTGCAATCCTGGTAAGGATCTGAATTAAATGAGGTCATTCCTGAGGGTATGTTTCCTGAAAGCTGTCTATATTGCCTACAGCAGAGTGTTTGCTCGTTAGGCATGAAGCAATCCTGTTCAAGACTTTTGCAAAATGTAAGCTTGCTCAGGTTTTCAGTTTTTACCATTTTTCCAAACTGGGACAAACTGGCACAAAAATTGACTCTTAAATGGCATTTTCAATATATGTTACTTACATTATGGGTCTAATATTCTTTAATTGCCACATAGAAATGCTCATGGTATTTAAATATAACTGTGTGTGTGTGTGTGTGTGT
>JBBPDA010000030.1:2736800-2748414 GCA_037974385.1 Arnoldichthys spilopterus
CGTGCACACGTGGAGCAGTGGGCAGCTACCAGCAGCGCCCGGGGAGCAGTGTAGTGGGACGGTACCTTACTCAAGGGTTCCTCAGTAGTGCCCGGGCTGGGACTCGAACCTGTGACCTTCAGGTCGCAAAGGCAGTGTCCTAACCACTAGGCCAAGTAGAGTAGACTGTGAAAGTTTGGGAACCACTGTTATGGCTGTTTTGAGTCTATGGCTAGACTGTAAAAACAAAAAAAGCAGTGGCAGCCTAGTGTTTATGGACTTGCCCATGTGATCAGGAAGGTTGCAGGTCCAAGTCCTGGCCCAGGTATCTCTGAGGTACCCTCGAGCAAGGTGGTACACTACTCCCTGCTGTTGTCGGTAGATGCCCACTGCTTCAGTTGTGCATGGGTTAAATGCAGAGTTTCCATTCCAGTGTGGTGCCCCTTATGGGTGTGTTCACAATGACAGACAGTCTCACCTAAACCACTTAGCAAATTTGAGGTAGCAACTGTTTAACCATTTAAACTGTTTGAGAGACAAAAACAGCATTAGCATTTAAGCAGGAAGGCAAATCAGTGATATTAAATAACGGATTGATTTTGAAATCACTCAGGCCTGTTTCATGAGGGCAAGTACACGGAGACTCACCTTAAAGACAGAAGTTTGAACTTTTTCTATCCAAGCCTCTATTTAATGTTAAGTTACTGCAGTGTTCCATGACGTTTCCTCCTTTGAATTTGAAAATAATGGGACGCTCACTTCCCACCAAACGCCGTCCCGGATGCTTCACTCACATCGGCATTGTTCAGAAATCATTCAAGTTTTTCAGTCAATTAATTCCAATTTGGAAAGCAATTTGGTGTCTTTAAAAAGAAGGTGATAGCGCTTTCGGATATAATGAACTTCTTTTTTTTTTCTGCCATTTGCTTTTACAAATGGAAGAGTCATTACTGACTTTACCCTGAAATAATCAATGGTGGCCTATTTAAATTCATAAAAGCTGCTATTCTGCAAATATGAGTGGAAAACTAATACCTTATCTGGCAATATTTTCAAGTCCAACCACCACACTACAGGCTGAGATCTTTTTTAGCTTACTGATGCAAATATGCAAAGTACAACTTCGGAATAAATCCCCCTGAGTCCCCTAACCTGACACAAAATTGGCAATTTTTGGAAGTCACTGTTTGATCAAATTTTTCGAAGTCGCCCTTCTTGATGGAAAGTAAATCTTGGCCTTATGCAAGACTCTCTTAGGTGAAGGAGCTTAATCAATAAAACTGCTGAAGCCTCCAAACCTGACAGTCAATGTATTTGATTTGCATACCAATAAAGTCAGACTTACTCACTGGGCATGCTAACAGGGTTCAGTTTGACTCATTTTTCAGAAGACCACCTAACCCTCCCATTGTATTTACACATAACATCAATGTAACAGTGAAGGCTTTATAGAAAAACATTACTTGCCACATTGTTAGAAACTCCTAATGTGTGCTCTCTGGCCACTTTATTAGAAACACCCAGCTAACACGGATCGATATAATAACAGACTGTAGCCCATCTGTTGATTCACTGTTTGTCAGCCTTCCTACACAGCATTCATTACTGGTCAGTTTCTGAAAGACCCTAGATTGACCAGATGTTCT
This sequence comes from Arnoldichthys spilopterus, assembly GCA_037974385.1. Taxonomy (NCBI): domain Eukaryota; kingdom Metazoa; phylum Chordata; class Actinopteri; order Characiformes; family Lepidarchidae; genus Arnoldichthys; species Arnoldichthys spilopterus. The sequence continues at coordinate 2,738,426 of JBBPDA010000030.1, forward strand.
GTTGGTAGGTGTCTTTACCCAACATAGAAGCAACAAGTGTATCAAGCCTAACAGTGTTGCTGTGCCCACATCACAATCAGTGCTAGCTTGAGTGTTGTACCCACCTGAAAATATCCAGTCAAGAGCAGCAATTGACCAAACTGTGCATGAACAGATGGGCTGCAGTTTCTAACTATAGGCCAATAAGGTGGAGTGACAAAGCAGGGTTTCCAATAAAGTGGCCATTGCATTGTCTGCTGCTATGACACTGGATAGATTGTATCGTAAGAATGGAATGTTCCATACCAGCTGATGCATGATGCTTAAGTGAGAATGAATTATCACGCTATTCCTCATTGGCCAAACTCTCCCGAACATCAATAATCTGGTACAGAGGACACGGCAGATTTGTTTGTTCTGCATAATGACATTAAACAAGACAAGCCAGTGTGATAAACGAGTCTCTCAGATTGGATGTCCAACGAACCTTTCTCTAAGTGATGTTAGCATTAGTTTTCATTAGTTCACATAACGCTACCAAGCTGGAAAGAAGCTGAGAGCAGTGTTAGCCTAGCGGTCAGGAACTTGCCCATGTAATAAGAGGGTTGTATATTCAAAACCCACCCCCGGTTCCACTGAGGTACCCTCGAGCAAGGTACCATGCCACTACACTGCTCTCTGGGTGCTGTAAGTAGCTGCCTGTTGCTCCACGTATGGATGGATTAAATGCAGAGATCACATTTTTATTGTGGTCCACTTTGTGTGATGGGATGTGTTCACTCCCAAATCTGTTGCACCAGATAGAGAACGTTAGCTAGCATCGCACTGGGTAAGAGGAGAGGTTTGGTCATCGTATCCACCCAGAGAGAGAATGAGGCTTGGACTCCTGGCTACAGATGGTTGTGCGAGATTAAACTCACAGTCTCCTGCTGATAGGATCAACACTTAAAGGGTTACATCACTTGAGATCTTAGACTACAAAGAACATTTTTAGAGCTTTACAGCGAGGAACATTGAGCTTTTTTAAAATTACTGTGTGTGCTCCCTGAGAGTACAACTAATGGCCTTGGCTTTGCTAGAACCTTAGGCTACTGGTCTTATCTACAGGAGTAGAGAGCAAGGTTTATTTGGCTATTAATCTAGTACAAGTGTCAGCCTTGTCAGTATTTAGTTTCATTGTTCATTTTGCAGTAAAATGTAGCTCAAGAGAGAAAGACACAGGCTAAGGTTATGCTGCTTAAGTTTAGACCTTTGCTCCTCATCTTCTGCGTCCTTCCCTCAGGCTCCATTGCACCCAGACATTCGTTCTTCAGCGGTTTAATAGCCTTGTGGAGCAGCTGTGTACACATTTCGTCTGCCTGGCTGACTGTAGTGTGTGGAGGTGTGTTTTTAACTGATGAAGTGTGAGAGTGAGGAAGCTCTAAATACAATTGGTGAGACAGATCCAATGATAAAAAATGATACACAGCATACCATGACAGTCATTTACTCACTGCCACTGCCACTTCATTAGAAACCTCTCCCTTAAGGCTCCACCCTCCTGGTGGACTGTAGCCCATCTTCTGAAGCACATATTCTCTAGCTCTTTATCAGCCATCAGTTTCTGACCTTGGCTGACCTTAGCAAACCCTAGGAAAGAAAAATTTCTTCAAAACAGCAATGAGATGAGATGGAAAGACAAAGGAGACTTAAGCAAAATTACAGTGCTTGGGTTTCAAATAATGTAGGATGTTCTAATGAAGTAGTCAATCAGTGGAAGGTAGGAGTTTTTAAGAAAGATGGTCAGTCAGAAGAATCCCAAGTTTTGGGTTTCTAATAAAGTGACCAGTGACGAGAATCTCAAGGTAGGTGTTTCTATTAAAAAAAGATTGCGTTAGATTGGGTTTCTAATAAAGTGGACAGTTGGAGGAAGGTAGGTGTTTCTAATAAAGTGGACAGTTAGAGTAAGGTTGTTGTTTCTAATAAAGTGGACAGTTAGAGTAAGGTTGTTGTTTCTAATAAAGTGGACAGTTGGAGGAAGGTAGGTGTTTCTAATAAAGTGGACAGTTGGAGGAAGGTAGGTGTTTCTAATAAAGTGGACAGTTAGAGGAAGGTAGGTGTTTCTAATAAAGTGGACAGTTGGAGGAAGGTAGGTGTTTCTAATAAAGTGGACAGTTAGAGTAAGGTAGGTGTTTCTAATAAAGTGGACAGTGAGAGTAAGGTTGTTGTTTCTAATAAAGTGGACAGTTGAAGAAATATAGGGGTTAATGATAAAGTGGGTAAAGAGTGTAAGCACAATGATGGGGATGATAACGTTTCTAATATAGTGATCAGTGGGTTTAACATACCTAGCACAACACACCAGTCACCATATTTACTGCCAGGTTTATACAGACGTGGAGCAGCTGCATTTCAGTTATTCTAGGGAATTTAATTTGACAGCTTGAGTGGAAACCTGGCTATTGTGCGTATGTGTGTCTCAGGCAGCTCTTTAGACAGCAGCAGCAGCAGCAGCACTATTCCAGTGAATGCTTGAACTGCTACACTAACAGGCACAGCTAGTGTGGGCAATCGCCATTTACTCCATATAATGTAGCCATGAAAGTTCATCATCTGTTTGTGTGTGTGTGTGTTTAGCATTCAGGTGGGGACCAGGTCCCTCCAGGATGATGAAAACATGAACACTCTGTGTTTGTGGGTTCATTTGGCTTCTCCCCTGGATGACAAATGCCTTTTCCTTCCAAAACTGCAGCTTTTATAAGAAAAGCTAAGTGCTGAAGAACATGGAAACACTACACAAACTCATCACTGTGCAATATTTGTAGTGCAATGGACAATACTGGGGTTAACAAGCTATATATTGAGGTGTGTGTGCATATGGAAACATTCTCCAACAACCCTTTTACGCAACTCCTGATATCATTGCCTCTCAAAACGCTAGTTAATTTGCTGCTAATTTTTTTCCATTGACAAAACAGCTCAGCGTCAGCGCTGTGACTGTGTTTCTGACAGAGAAGTTCTCTGAGGTGTCATGTGTTGGTTTGCGGTGCACTAATGGAATCAGAGGCCGCGTCTTAAACGCACACTCAAGGCGAACATCGGCAGCCCTGTGAAATCAGCTCCTCATTAGCGGAAAGAAGGGAAAAGCGCACTGGCGGCCATTTTTTTCGCAGCTCTAAGTCATCACGACACGGTTCAGAGCGTGGCGCTCTAATAATTGTATAATTGTGGTCTTAGCTCCAGGCTCCAGTGGCGGCTTCAATCAATGTGGAACTAATAGAAATCCGCCGGGGGAGAGTGTGCGGCAGTCTTTATGTGGAATTTTGGTGGGAAACCTTCATTCAAGTAAAGGTCTTCTGCAATGAAATAATGGCTCAAGTAAATGTGAATGCACAAAAAAGTGCAGAAAAAAAAAAAACCTAAACAGTGTCATCTGATCAATGCTAGGTCTACAAGCTAGCCCCTTTCTACAGGTCCCCTAGTGGACATTCTGCCAGTGGAATAGAAAACTGACCCCACGGATATTGTTTTATTGATGTGATCCATTAAAAAAATGTTTAGATTAAAATTATAGTCAGAATAAAGTATTTTACAATTTTTTAAATGTAATGAAAGAACTTAAATTTCAAGGCCAAATGGATGAACCTCCTGAAGAGTGTGAGATTTCTACATACAGCATATGTCAGCATAGGCAGTAAGGTGTCAAATAGGAGGTGTGGCCTGGGTGTGAAATATGGGAGGCCTAGGGGGGGGTCCGAGACCCCTTGATTGATTCTTGTATACAAAGTCTGAGACATTAGCATTAGGTTGCGGGGACCCCCTCCCTCTCCAGTTGCCACAAGCTATTTAGCCCACTAATCTTAGGTGACAGTTAAGCAGAACAGGAGCTGTTCCAACACTACAGAGGGACATTTAACTCACAAATAGGAAGAAGAATCTAAAAGCAAAATAAAGGTGAAGAGAAGGTTGGTTTGTCGTTATTACAGGTTAATAAAACTGTGTTTAGAGCTGGTAAACAGTTGATGTTTTCAAGGAGAGGTCAGAATTACACCATAAAGTATTTTTAAAAGTTTTATTTAACAGAGAGAGAGAGAGAGAGAGAGAGAGAGAGAGAGATGTCTCATCTGGAGAGAGAGTCCCTCAAAAGGATTTAGGACGTCCCACAGACACAGATAGCAGAGGAAGCAGCAGATTCAAAGAGCCATTCTCTCTGAATCTACACTGACCAAAATCAAAGTTCTCGGTGGAACCAGTTTCAACCAGTTGTGACCTCAGTAGCCAAAAGTCTGGATTCAGACAGAAGTGTCCTTGATAATGTAAGGGTTGGCGCCCGGACGGGCCGGCAGGGGGGCGGTTGAGTGCCCTGCTTTCGCAGCCGCGCTGTGTTGGGTCGGCCGGGGGGGCGCATCGCCATGGTTACGGCAATCATGCTTATGTGTTTCACCTGAGCCAAAGCCCTTTTAACGCTGGTTGTCGGACTAGGCGGCGCGCAGTCCTTAGAAAAGTCCTGTTGGACTCGCACCGGTAATTTGGTAAAGGTTCTGGGTTTTAACTCAGGGTCTCCCTTTCCTCCCCCTTTTCCCCTGTTTGCCCCAGCAGAGAGGTCTGAGCAAGGCTCAAGTGGCCGTCTGCTGGGAAAACTTTTTTCCCTCAACTCAAATCCGCCTGCGGCCCCGTACGCAACCGCAGGTTGGTGGAGGACCTCTTTCCCTGGTCCTCTGAGGAGCGTACCGGCGTACCTTGTCAGAGCCCACGTCTGCGTCTAGAGACCCTTTACCCTTCTCCCTGGTGGCTGGTGTGCCGGCCGTATGCTGAGAGTAATCCCCGAGTCGGTCCGAGACGGACTCTGACGGCAGTGGGCCCAGAGATCCATGGCCGACTCGTAGTGGGTTCTCGCATACGGCTGGGATGGCTAGTGTGGCCCGCACCTGCTTTCAGGGGCTCCTGTCCTTACCCTTAAACCCAGTACCTTTTTCCCTTACCGGCGTGACCCACAGGACGGCCCTTAGCTTAGCCCGTGTTACCATCTCACGGGCTAGGCTAACCGCTACACGTGTAGCTCCCAACACTGCTTTTTACATATTGCGACACAATTTTCCACCTGTATTCAGCCAGGGCCAATCAACTTGTCTAGTCTCGCAAAGCGCGCCTCCCCTCCTCGCTGACGCAACGGGGGAGGTGGTGCCCCCTTACTGCCACCCTGCGGTTGGGTTCTGTAACAACTCACGTGTCTGCCGCGATGCAGGTAAGTTACAGATTAATCATAGAAATAAAGCAAAGTTGAGCTAATGCGGTACGTGCGTGTTTATTATCACTATGTGTGTGTGTAAACTATTACAGCCAGCTTTGTGCGTCAGAAAGCCATTGGCGTCGAATAGTCCGGCCTTGATTGATGATTAAGTGCAGAAAAGACGTGTAATCTGAAATCATCTCAGTTTGTAATCAGTCAAAATGACCTAAAGTTTTAAGCGACCTTGGGCCTGAGTGTCCGAATTCAGGCCAAACACAACAACTGTGTAGCAGCACACTCAACAATAGCAATGACCTACTACCACAGTCATTATCTAGAACCTGTTGGGCATTTTACAGTAACTTAGTTAATGTCTAGAGCCTTTTGTATGATTTAATGTAATTTATGTAAACTGTCTGGAAACGTATCCTCACCCTTATCCAAAATACTTATGTAGTGCTACAGACGTTGTAAGACACAACTATTTAATATCTAGTACCGGTTGGGCTTTTTCAGTGTAATTTAGGTACATCATGTAGGAATATACCATCAAAAGCCCAAAGTACCTTGGAACTTGCACCTCACACTTTAGTATCTAGAACCTGTTGTTTATTTCAGTGTAAAGTATTTAGACAGTCTACTCACATATCATGATAACCAATGTAATAGCCTAGTACTCAAGAGTTTGGGTATTTAGGTCATTTAGCTAGACTGTCTAGGAATTTATAATCAGATAACCCAGAAGAAAACACTGTAGCTTGGAATTAGTGCCTCACACTTAAACAGTTTGTCAGGATTGCTCTGTGAGATTGAGGGAAACAAGCGCAATTCGGGGAGGATTGTAGGAAGTGAAGGAATTTAATCGTAAACGCTAGACAAAACATTAAACACGAAACAAAACTAGAAAACAGGAATCCAAGGTCCGAAAACATTTAACAAGAAACTAACTCGGTGAATGCATGAACATAGAATGATGTTAACGAAACGCGACTAAGACATGACAAACAGGGGTATAAATACTCAACATAGACTGATAACACCTGGGAATACAAACGAGACAGCTGACAGGGGCGTGGCTACAAAAACAAAGACACATGGAACAGAGGGGGGCGTGTACGTTACACAGTTACTATCTAGAACCTATTGAGTACTTCAGACTAGACTGACTAGTACATTGATGTTGGTATTTTAGAACTGGAACTGGAAAAAAACTGTGGACTGTAAGAGAAAACATAACCCAGACACACACAAACACACACACACACACACACAAACACACACACACACAAACACACATATATACACACACGTACCACTAATCTCCCTGAATGTGACCCTGGAGCCGCTGATAAGAGCTCCAACTGCAGCTTGGAGGGTTCCAGGGGGTTCACAGTTTGGCTGGTGTTGTGTCACACTCGCCTTAGTGATCTACAGCATCTACACACACACACACACACACACACACATACACACAGCAGATACAGGTGGTAGGTTTGATCTTTGATTGTGGGCGCTAAAGGAGTAGAAAATCACTTTTTACACCCTCTCTCTCTCTCTCTCTCTCTCTCCATGTGGCGCTCTCCTCTCTCTTTCTCTATTTCTTTGTCTCTCTCACTCACACTCTCTTCTGTCACCCCCCCCCCCCTCTCTCTCTCTTTCTGAATGAGGGGAAGAGCTGAATCAGTAAATCATGTCTGTAATGTGAAGCTCACTGTGAGAAATGAGGGTTTAAAGCGGCTCAGACATTCAGATTGAAGAGGGATCATTCATTACAGCCATCCCTGTCATCACACACACATACACACATACACACACACACACACACACACACACACACAGAGAGAACTGGTCAATGTGAAGATCTGTCATGGTTATATTGAGTTATAATGGTAAAGTAGGTGCTGATGTTCTTTTGCTGAGTGTATGTTGGGGATGATGAGCACTACTGAAACACTGTAAATCCATACTGTAAGCAGGTTCCAGACATCTCTAGACATGTTACCGACTGTAGAGCCATGGCCTAAGCAGGTTTGGACATGTTGTAGATACGTCACTGGCTGTAGAGTCATGGTGTATGCAGGGTTCAGTCGGTTCTGGATGTCACGGACTGTAGAGCCGTAGTTTAGGTGTGTTTTAGTGGATGCCGTGTGCTGAACCCTGTTTTACTGTTCAGCGGTGAAATGAGGTGGAGGCATCAGAACGTCGGACGGCTCCTCTTCACAAAGCAACAAAAACCCTCGAAGGAGAAGCGTTACCACGGTGCTGTCTTATAGAAACTCAGCACAAAGTAGAACAGGTTATGAATTATGGAGTAAATGTTAGATCTTATCTGTGTGTGTGTGTGTGTGTGTGTGTGTGTGTGTGTGTGTGTGTGCCACAGCAGGGGTCTGAGAGTTTCACTAATGGAACTGTAAGGTTATATAACCAGCCTTCTCTTCATATCTTACACACACACATGTTAAAGTCATTTGAAAACAATACAGATGTGTCTATCAGATTATTTCTTGATTTTACTATATTTTCATAAACTCTCTTTACATTATTTTATGCTATTATTTTTATTATTATTATTTATTGTTGTTGTGTTTATAATTTCAGTTCATTTATAATTTTTTTCTTATTATTTATTAATTTATTTATATTATTTATTATTGTTATTGTTTTTATTTATTATATTGTTGTTTTTCATTATGTATTATTATTATTATTATTATTATTATTTATTAATTATTATTATTATTGTTGTTTGTTTCTTCTTATTTGTTAGTTTATTTATATTATTATTTATTATTATTGTTGTTGGTTTAATTATTTATTATTATTATTATTATTATTATTATAAAACTAATTCTAAAAAACTTGTGTGTACAATATATATAAAAACAGAACGCAATGATTTGCCAATTTCATAAACCAATATTTTATTCACAATAGAACATAGAAAATGTGAAAAATAGAAAAATATTAGCTTATTTGAATTTGATAGCAGCAACATACCTCAAAGAAATTTGGAAGGGGTAACAAAAGACTGTGGTCTACAGCTGGAGGAACATTTTGCAACTAATTCGGCAAATCAGCAACAGAATCATGACTGGGTAAGAAGAGCATCTTAGAGAGTCAGAGTATCTCGGAAGTAAAGATGGGCAGAGATTCACCAATCTGTAAAAATCATCCACAGTACATTGCATCATCAAAAGATTGCGAGAATCTGGAGAATTCTCTGTGCATAAGGCAAAACGTGAACTTGGGGCCCTCAGGTGCATTAAAAACCAGCCTGGTTTTCTAATGGAAATCACTGCGTGGGCTCAGGAACACTTCCAGAAATCACTGTCTGTGAACACAGTTCTCCATGCCATTCACAAATTCAGGTTCAAGCTCTATCATGCAAAGAAGAAACCATATGTGAACATGACCCAGAAACACCACAGGCTTCTCTGAGCCAAACCTCATTTAAAATAGACTGAGGGGAAGTGGAAAACTGTTCTGTGGTTCAGACAAATGGAAATTTCAAATTCTTTTTGGAAAACATGGACACTGTGTCCTCCTGGCTAAAGAGGAGAGGGAACATCCGGCTTGGTATCAGTGCTCAGTTCAAAAACCTGCATCTCTGATGGTATACGGGTCCATTAGTGCCTATGGAATTGGCAGCTTGCACATCTGGAAAGGCTCCATCAATGCTGAAAGGTATATACAGGCCTTTGAGCAACGCATGGTCCAATCCAGATGCCTTGGGTGCCTTTCTGTCTAGAGTTTTCAAGCTCTCTCTGTGTTTATGTGGGTTTCCTTCCAATGTTCAAAGCCTTGCTATAGATTGACTGGATAGTGTAAATTGCCCATAGGGGTGAATGGGTGTCCTAATTAGCGAGTGAGTGATTTTTTTGCCATTGTGAAGACACCACAGCACAGCTCACAGTGCACCACGATGAAATGTGACCTCTGCATTTAACCCATCCATCTAGGAGCAGTGGGCAGCTGACATTGGCAGCTTGGGGACAGTGACTTGCACACAGGTAACTCAGTGGTACTTGTACCAGTCTGGGATTTGCACCAGCAAGCTTCAGGTCACAGGGGCAACTCCCTAACCGTTACACCACCATCGCCCCTGTCTATGTATTGCCCTGTGATGGATTGCCCTCCTGTCCTGGGTGAACCCTGCCTTTGGCCCAGAGTTAGCTGGGATTGGCTCCATCCTCCCTGCCACCTGAAATGGATGAAGCGGGTTGGAGAATGAATGAATCTCTAAAAGAAACTAATGTAAAAAAAACAGGGTTGACATGACCCCACGTGAGAGCACAAATGTTTGAATCAGTGGAAACGGACGTTCCCTCGATGTGTGAATAGAGGAGGTCGCTGTCTGGAGAACCCACAGCAAGGGAGGGGCTGTGCCGATGATGTGCCCATCTATCCAGGCCCCGCCCCCTCAACTAAACCAGTTGCAGTAGGTTGAGAACGGGTCAGACACGGACGATCTCCTGCTGTGTGCTACACGTGTGAAAGGGTGAGTCCGGATAATGTCCCTACCGGTTCTCCACACACTGTCCATCTGTTCTGCAAACACCAGCACTGCAGGTGGGGGTGGGGATGGGGGGTGGGGGTGTCACACGGGCCAATAAAAATGCTCCAGACAGCATTCCGAATATCATCTCTTCACATTAACCTCCATTATGAGTGAAGGACGTTTCTCTGCTTCTGTGGTAAAGTTCCTTAAAGTATCTTACAGTGTGGTGTGTGTGTGAGAGAGAGAGAGAGAGAGAGAGAGAGAGAAAGAGAGAGAGAGAGAGAGAGAGAGAGAGAGAGAGAG
>JBBPDA010000030.1:2748514-2769518 GCA_037974385.1 Arnoldichthys spilopterus
GCTGACGCAACGAGGGAGGTGTGTCCCCTTACTGCCACCCTGCGGTTGGGCTCTGTAACAACTCCTGTGTCTGCCGCCACGCAGATACGTTACAAGAACTGCTTAGAAATGCATTAAAAGAGAGAAATTCAAGAGCTGGAGCCCCAGTAGTGCAGCCGTTCACAAGTGTTGAGCAGAGAGAGAGAAAGTGTGATGAGATGAGAAACACCACATGTACATCTCGTCATCCCAATCTTAGGGGCATCCAAAAACAAAGCCTTTTATAGCCTCGTAAGACTTGTCACCTCATGACTAGTTCATCACAGGAAAAAGGTATAAAAATGCCAGCATGGAACAGCTGATGTAACATTACTGACGATGCTGTGCCTATCTCGGGTCACTCAGACCCAGCCAGAGAGTAAGACAACTGCACAGTGACCCATTAATGTTAAATAAAGATTCTCAAGAGTAAAATAATAGTAATCAATACTTATTACCAGTGACAGTTGACCAAGCAATATGCATCAAATAATCAAAACATTTATTAAATGACACTTTTTTTTTCAGTTGACTGAATTAAGCTTCTGGAAATTACATGAAACTCACAAGATGAATCTAGTGGCACTGTGTAAAGCCAGCCTTACATATTTCACCCCTTTTTGTTATTTTTTTGGGTTGAAACAAGTCTGATCATACACAACGAAAATCAAATATAAAATGTAATTATTTAAGTAACTATGCAATTTAAAATGTCTGAACATAAATAGTAAAGACGTAATAACTATGGATGTACAGGATGATCCAAAAGTCATAGGCACTTATGCAAATAGTGAGCATCTTTCTGCACAAATGAACATTAGAATCAGTGCTAACAAACAAAAAAGCAGTAAAAAAGTCTTGAGAGTTTGTAAAAAGCATGATGCTGTGTGAGCTGGTCAGTAGAACATACATTTCTCTTCCACACCTCCAGTCATTGCATGGATGTGTGAAGCTCCATCAGCACCTGAGTTCATCTATTGAAGGATTGATTGAGCCCAAACCAGCAATTTGATGGGAGCTACAAGTAATGCTGGGCTTCTGGAAGTGGTTAAGCAAGGCAAGGCAAGTTTATTTATGATAAAATAGAATTTTAACTAACGACTATAGAAAATAAGGCAGTTTTTAGTTGCTTTTTGAAGCTGGCAACAGTTGGAGCAGATCTGATCTCCATGGAGAGCTGGTTCCAGCAGGGGGCAGCACTAAAATGACTAAACACCATTTCACCCTGTTTGCTTACAACTGTCTGCACCATTAGCTGTAGCATCACCTGCTGATCTCAGGTCTTCCAGGCTGGTATTTATCAAACATTTCCAATAAATATTTAGGCCCTAAACCATTGAGACTCTGGAACTGATTGGAAGGTCAGTGTAAGGACTTGAGGACTGGAGTAATTTGCTCTCTTTTAATGGTTTTTGTACGAATTCTTGCAGCAGCATGTTGAATAAGAACAGAAACAGAACCACAGTCTTGTCTTTATTTAGCTGCAGGAAGTTTTTTTTGCACCCAGACATTTACTTCTTCAAGCCATAAGCACAGTGAGTCTGCCGGACTGAGATCATTAGGTGAAAGAGCGACGATAGATCTGAGTATCATCTGCATAACTATGATAGGCCACTCTGTGCTCTTCTAGAATCTGGCCAAGAGGAAGCATGTAGAGGCTGAACAGAAGAGGCCTGAGGACGTAGCCTTGAGGTTCTCCATACGCCATATTGGTTTTCATTGATCTCTAACTGCTGATCGAGACAAAATATCCCATGCTTCCTTCATGATAAGATTTGAACCACTGAAGAACCACTCCGGAGCCCGATCCAGTTTTCTAACCTGTCCAGGAGAACATTATGATCAACAGTGTCAAAGGCTGCACTAAGATCTAGTAGCACCAACATGGTTATCTTCCCTGCATCACTGTTCAGACGAATGTCATTCACTATCGTTGTAAGAGCTGTTTCAGTGCTGTGATGCTGGCGAAAGCCTGACTGAAAGTCATCAAAGCAGCCGTTTAGGTTTAAGAAGCATTGATGTGGTTGTAAACTACTTTCTCAGTATTTCTGCCAGTGAAAGGGAGATTAGAGATTCGAGGCCTAGAGTTATTGAGTACATAGGCATCCAGGCTTTTCTTTTTCAGAAGAGGTTTGAAGTCATAGTGTCAAGGCAGAAGGTAGATGGTTTAAGAGCGGCACCATTTCTTCAAATTTTACTGTTGATTGCACTAAATTCAGACACTGAGTTCGGCGTTTTTGTGCGTATTGATAGAAATTTAATGTCACTTCACTGTTTGGGGCCAATGCTTTGGCTTATATTTTCAATTTTGAAAATGGGGGGGTGGGGGGTCGGGGGGTTTCCACAGTGGCAAACAGAGCACTAGTGTTATTGACAATCCTGTGTCATTCCTCCATGGTGCTTTCTGTTTACCAGAGAATCTGTTTTTTCCTTCACAGGTGCAATAGCACCAAAGATCCTAAGAACTTTAGAGTAAGATGGCCATCAGCACATTCTGCCTTTATATTAGACAGTTATTGATGTAGTTTGAGTGATTGGAGTAATGAGCGCATCAGAGACAATACAGTAATGATCAGACAGAGCTAAATCCAGAACATTCACAGTAGGAACACGAACATCCTCACTGATAACCAAATCCAGAGTATGACCTCGACCGTGAGCTGGGCATGTTACATGCTGTACCAGACCAAATGTGTCAAACAGTGAGTCCTTTAGAAATGCTGCCATTACTGTTATCAACATGAATATTAAAATCACCAGTTAAAATAAAAGTAGAAATTATTGACAGCATTTCAGAGAACTCATCCATAAAGTTTGGGCTGTGTTTGGGGGGGGGTCTTTAAATAACAGTAAACAAAATTCTTGGTGAGCAAACACATTGACACAAAATCACAGTTAATTATAATATAATATAATATAATATAATATAATATAATATAATATAATATAATATAATTCAATATAATATAATAAATATAATATAATATAATATAATATAATATTTGTTTTAGAAATGCTAAACAGCTTTTAAACATTATTTTATCTTTATTATTTAAGGCATATGGAGTGCATTAACAAGTCCAGAGATTTCTTTTGTAATTAAAAATTTATTGCAAATATAGAAATAGATCTTTTGTACAGAATTTGTGAGGGGGAAAAAAGAAAATGTTAAATGTTCATTAACAGCAAAAGATACAGTTTGTAAGTACGTAACCCAGTTTCTGAGAATCGCGTTCTCTCACCCAAACCCAAAGTGTCCTTTCTGAAAATCGCTGCCGCGATCAAAAGAAGAAAGAGGCAAAGAAATGTACACAGTCAATCTAAAAGAATAAATTGTTGATGAAGCTTCATCGAAACCGCCGAGAGTCTTCCTAAGTTCCATCAGTGTGTTCAGTTCAAACGTTGGCTATTGTAAACGTCCTACTGTGGATCAAACTACTGCTTCTTACAGTTGGAAGTGCTTTACAAGCGGCTGTGGAAAAGCTTTGGCTCACGCTTGCTGGTTCAACTCAGTTCTCATAATTAAAATATGAAAAGTAGATAAAGTCGAAATCAAGGGCCTGTTTCTGGCTTCTGTGAATGCTAATCTCACGTCCGAGTGAAATTCACGCTGGTGTTTCTGCCTGATCCATAAATTATTCCACTAGTAATCTTGACTGAGAGTGAAACCAGGGATACGGATACTTCACAGATGGGATATTTTGGATTCGAGTGGTTCCACTTTTCAAATGGAAGGTTTCTACAAAGTTTCAGTTCTTGGAATTGTGGCTCTGGAAAAGTACACTCGAACATTTCCAAGCAAAAATGCCTCTTAATGGATCCATCCTCTGCAAAAGTTCATCAGGAAGCTATAAGAAGTTCTTCTATGGCATCTATATATATACAAAACATTTATTTTATTCAAATGTGTGTGTCCAAAAGTCTGCGATTACTTTTATTTTGCATTCTTGTTTCAAATGCATTGTTTTCTTGCATTGATGCTCTTCGCAGTCTCCCACACCACCCACTAGCTAAGACTCCCCTATTTCACAAGACGCCACTGCCACTGGAAAGGTGAAGGCAAGTACATGCTTTCTAGTTATGTGAAGTCAACCACTGCATCTTTCTGAACTGCCACTAACGTCATTAGACAGCGTGGAGGAGAATGCTGACTGCCAATTCTGCTATTTAAGCCAACATATGTTGTAGGCATGGCATCCTTCCCAACTAGAGAGAACAAAACTCGTTTTACTCTCCTGAACTAATGTAGTATTTTATTATTAAAAATAAACATAATTTAAGTCAATAGTAAAAATAGTCAAATCTTTGTAATATTAACTGCTTTTGCTTAGCCTCTCAAGAATAGATCAACATTCTGTCTAGACAAAAAAACAAAAAAAAATCCTTTTATAATAAATAGGCATTGCCCGTATTACAAATTATCATACATGTAAATAGTGTGCTAGTGATGAAGCAGAGTTTTGAATATTTTTTCATTTTATTTGTAGTCAAATTTCTAATATTTTCTGTTTTCACTTTCAGATTAAAAAAAAAAGATGCAACCGTCTAATTCTTGGCCTTAACATCAAGAGATCACAAATTTGATCCCCAGCGACGCTGTAGCCATCCATGGCTGTGGATCTAAGACGGTATGATTTGTCTTGCTCTCTCTGGGTGAGTAAGATGGCCTTCTCTTGTCCATTTTTGTGTGGCACTAGCCAGCATGGGTGTCTGTCAGCTACTGTAACAGCGCTGGCTGCTAGGCTAATGACATTGCATTAGTGACCGTCTGAAAAGATGCGGTGGTGGCTTACATGACCAGCGTCGGTGGTTTGGTGTAATTGAGGGAGTGAAATTGAACATGACTAAACTGGGGAGGAAACAATTAAATATACACTTAAAACAATCACATCAACATATAATGTTGGAAGTGAGTTATGAAATATAATGTATAATTAAATTCACTATATTTGTTTTTTTCTTCAGTGAAAAGAACTCCCTCTCTGAAATCCATCAATTTGGTTGAGATTCACAGTGGGTAAGCTTGAGCTTTGTGGGTTTTGGCTTTAGCCTGTGCCTGTGTGGTCTCTTGGCCCCAACAAATCGATTCATCGACTGGGCAAAAGTGGAAATGGCAACCGCAGAAAACCCTCCAGAGACAACATTTAGCTTCCAGAATCTCTCAAACAGTCCCATTCACTGCCAATGGACTGCTGTGCTCCGTTGGACTACACGCTTGGAATATGTGCAGACGCTGGCTGGTGTTTCCGCCAAATGGATTTAGCACTGATCCTATGAGCTGCAGTGTGTGTGTGTGTGTGTGTGTGTGTGTGTGTGTGTGTATGTGTGTGCAGGAGGTCCTGTTTTCATTCTTTTTAAAAGAAGGCCACTGCAGGACACCCACAAGGTTAATGTAGCGAATGTGCCCAATGCACTAATATATATTGATTAGAACTTCAGAAGCCAACTCGAAGGCGCCAAGTTCTCAAATGTAGAGAAACTAGTCATTAACCTTTTTAGTACCATGCTAGCATGTGACAGGTATGAAAGGAAGATACTTTTTCTAGAACAGATCACAACTAGAGTACAAGGCTGCATTGTCATACTAGCTTTTCTGGTTAAGATGCTTCAGGCAGTTTTGGCACTAAATAGCACAAAAACAGGCCCTTAACTATGACCAGTAATCCTGGCTAGGCCTGTATCCAACAGTGGCTAATGGAGATGCAGATATTGTAAGTTCGGAGCTTAATACATGGTTCCAAAGCTTTTCCATTGCAATATGTAGCAGCTTTTCCATTGGACTTGCACTGATGAGTACAATGACAGTAGAACAGAGTTTGATTCAGAAATGTCAGAGTTAGTTACGCAGTACACATCAGAGAGATATAAAACAAACCTAAACCTAAACCCTCAAAATTAGAATAAGTTCGGACAAATATTTTGATGCCTAATTGTTTTGTTGTCAACAAACGTCCACTCAATATACACATTGATATAATTCTTCTCTTGAAAAATACAGTAAGTCATGCAAATATAACACTTTGTTGTTTTTTTTCTGACACTTTCTATATTCTCAAACCTTCAGAGAAAAACAAAATGCATGGATCAAAGCAATAGCCCAATCCACATCTATACAATATCACAACCCGTAAACCCTGCACCCCCCCCCAAAAAAAAATTAAAATTAAAAATTAAAACAACCCTGGACCCCTTAAAACATATCAATGGAAATTACACCTAGAACTCAAGCTTGGTAGAAAACACCCATTATACAATTTTACAGAGTACAAAATTCACAGATCTAGCTTGTTTTCTTCTATTTACTTGTCCTGTTTCTTTGGAATAGGAAACCGAATGTCTGACCAAAAAAAGAAAATGTATATAAGTATAGGGCAAACGTAGTAATGGGGGAATGCTAGCCATTCTCGTGCTATGCCCTCCTGCTCAAGAAAGGTTTTGGACTTGGAACATGGGAGCGTCAGGCATTTTCATGAGCAAGAAACAAGAAATAGTTTGTTACTCTCATTCTGCACAACATTTAGCTTGTTGTTAATATGCAAGTGCATGGTTAGCACGTGAACACATTGTTATTATGGCAGTGTGTTGCTATCATGGCACATTGTTCGCATGCAAGCATACTCTTAACATATAAGCTCATTGTTAGCATGTGGGTGCACTCTTAGCATGTGAGCACACTGTTAACATATATGCTCATTCTTAGCATGTGAGCATGTTTAACATATAAGCTTATTGTTAGCATATGGGTGCATCGTTAGCGTGTGAGCGCAATAAACATACAAGCTCACGGTAAGCATGTGGGTCAATTGTTAGCATGCAAGCACAAGACATATAAGCTCATTGTTAGCATGTGAGCGTATTGTTAACGGTTCACTTCTTGAGGCTCCATGGCAGTGGGTTTCACGCTGTAGGCCATGGCCCAACTGTGGGTCACAGTGTGAGGATCGGTGGGTAACAAGAGGATGGAAATGTTAGAATATGAAATATGCAATATACTGACATAACATGTTTTACACCTCCATCTAATTATCATAAACTGAGATGAGGCTAGTGTCGGAGAAGAGAGACGACAAAAGTGTTGAGTGTTATGGCTTTTCAAGACTTTACAGCCTTTTAACCTCTCTGTACGTTCATAATGTGCTAACTTGAGGAAAAAGACTCTGGACGGAACGAAACGATCTAAAAGTAGCTTTAGAAACACATCCCTAAAACACCACCCCCACGTCCTCCCACTCTTTGATGTCCGTTCTCTTTGAGCAAGAACAGCAGCACGACGCAGTGAATCCTTAGCAACAGGGCAGGCATGCATATGGGTGGAATAACCACACTGAAAAGGCTTGTGGAGCATTTTCGTCAGCCTGACCCCAACAGAACTTTCTACGTTGTCTCAGATAAGCACAATCCCAAAGAAAACAACGTTTTTGAACTTTTTTTGTACATCTTTAACTGTGCTTGCACGTACGGTATCAGTTACTGGACGCCAAAAGGCTTTGTTCTTGCACTTGCTTATGTGAGCACCAAGACCGGTTGTGGACTCCAAATTCTGACTCAAGTGGAGGACTTGAAACAAATGAGCACCCACTCCATTCTCCTAACTCCTCCTCTTGGCCTTTCAGAGCCCTGATAGAGAAGGAGAATGGAGCGCCAGTGAGCCGATATCCATCGAAATCCAAAGGCGCCAAGTGTCACGCTTTACAATGGCAGTGAGTGGGAGATCAGAGCCCCATCAGGCTGCTCTGTTACGGAGTTAATTGAGAAGCCAGTGATAGCGGGGGGGAAGGGGAAGTGCCGGGGATTAGCAGTGCCCCTGGTGTGAAGCCTGCGCTAGTTAGTGCCTTTGATTCCCACGCATGGTTATTGGCTGCTCATGTGGGCAGCACTGCCCACCAAAATTGGACTCGAGTTACATTGACATGACACAATACTAGGAGTAGTTGATATGGCCAAATTATCACAATACTTGAATCGATTGAAACAATATAAAGTGCGTATCACAGTAGTTAGTTACTAGTCGGCACAGACACAGTGTACCAGTAAAACGGAAGCCACATTTTATTAAAAATGTGATTTTCTTTCTTAATTCTGCTTTGAACTCACCCTGTACAGTGCAATCTCCAGCCAGGCATACACTGCACAATATTTGTAGATTTTTGCCATTGATGACATTTCCAACTCAATTAGAAGCGAGTAAGAAGACCAAAGATCTGGTGGTACAAGAGAAAAAGTGAGTCTTTGGCCTTTCAGTGGAGTGCCTAAGCGATTGGAGACCTTCCAATATTTTTAAACGTTTGATTTTTACGATGGAGAACGTTCAAGTGTCTGGTTGCGGGCTCTTGTCAGCTTCTGAGAGTGCCAAGAGAAAAAAGGCAAGATGTGTATGCATGGCAAGGAGCTGCTGGGGCTGTTTGTTGAACGCTGGCAAATGTGCAAGTGCCTTTAAAGCTGGAGTTTCAGCTTGCCAGTGCACTGTAAAATGCTTCGCCAATTCTCGTGGCAGAACAGAATGAGTTCCATGTTCATCAACCTCAGATTCTTCTTTAAAGAATCTAAAATAGTTTGGAATGATTCATGTTTCCTTTTTTGGTCACTCTATAATTCCATGTGGTATCTCATTCATTTCAGATGTAATATATGGCTCTGTTTCTTAAATGGGCCTAGAACCTGTATCATACTGTAAGCCTGGTCAGTTCTCTCTCCATCGCTATCCACAAGGAATTTTCCCATTTTCCCCTCCACTTGCGAACAAGACCCTGCTTGTTTTCCCATGCCTCTCCCTCTCCTGCGAAGTCCCTCTCTCGTTCTCTCTCTGTATCAGATACATCCTGATCATCCACTTGTCCCTCTGTCTTCAGGGTTTTCAATGGAGTACTTAATGTGTTTTGCTTCACACAGCCATTCTCACTCGGCCTAAGTGTTTTCTCCTCTCATTCTCTCTCTCTCTCTCTCTCTCTCTCTCTCTCTCTGTCACACACACCCTTACTGCCTCTCCATTCCACTCCACGGCATAAATGCTCCGTCTCTTCATCCCGGCCTGATAAAAAAAGATTTACGCCTCAATTAGGCTATCAAAGCCCGGGGCTGAAAGCTGGAGATGTTCTCTGATTGGCCCTTTCACTCTCCTCTCTGGCCCTAAAGGATTCCATTTACGCTTGTATCCCTCATGTTTCCTACCGCGTTCTTCAGCCGACCGACAAATCTGATGAACGGCGAAAGAAAAGAACAAGAGCGAGCTGCTGGTAAACATCAGGGGGAAAACATGGCCGTCTGGCAGCAGGGGCGCTTGTCTCACCAGTTGGTCAGGGGAAGACGAGTGACATGAGGCAATCACAATTACCCTGCCTTGAGAGGAGCTCTGAAGCATTTTTCACCAAGGCCCCTGTTTGATCCTGTTTACACCTGTTTCCTGTGTCTGTGGCTGATAGCTGTTAGAAAAGCCATGTGTACATGCAACCAAGATGCTCTGAAGATTAGCCACCATTCAGGGCCTGTTTGGGGTGGAAAAAAACCAAAACATACATAAAAGTACAGATATTAAAATGCTTTTTATGTAATTGTTGACTTTTTTATGTGTATTAAGCCCATACAAATGTATTGACCCCATTGTTAGACTAAGGATCTGCATTTAAAAGACCAGAGAAATGCAACATATGCATTAGCTCTTTCACTGAGACATGGCCAGGAGTCCAGGAGAGCACAACTGGCTTGGTTCTCTGAGACTGTGGAATGGCCCTCCCCCTCCCCCCACGAAGAGATGCCAAGTTATGCGGCTGAACAATCAAACCGCGTAGCATGAAAGAGTGCAATTTTCACGTTGCAAGAGCTGCAATCTTAAAAATATCCCATATTGTCCAATATTGACGAGTTATATTTGGAGAACTTGAAAAAAGCGAATGAAATCTAATAATATATATAGAGAGAACTGGCACTGGGTAAACATCAATCAAAAAATAATAAAAAACACATAAAATTTAAATTGCAGTTGAATTACTGGAAAAAATTTGATTCCACATTTGCCCCAAATCGTTCAGCCCTAGTCTGTAAGCTGACGTACTGGAATTGGCAGGCAGTGCTCTCCTCCAAGCATGTTGAGCTGTCCAAAGATGTCGCATTCGCGGCAGTTCAGAGACATGCTGTCGGAGGAAGCACATGCTAGCCTTCACCCTCCCAGCATTTTCTCTCCCAACTGTCAACTCCAGCTGCCTCAAAAGAGCCAACCAGCAAAGACTGGATTCGGCCTAAAATTTGGATAAAAATCATACAGTGTTCCCCAGGCTTAACGCTGGAAAAGCAGCACTGACACAAACTTACAGCACTGATAGTTATGTCTGTCATAACAGATAGATTTATGACAATTTTATCTGGAAATGAGACAAAGGCAAAGTAGCATAGGGTGGAGCTTCAAGCAGCAACATGAAGGCCTACTACCTCTATCTATGAACTGCATTTACTTGCTGGCCTACGGTTTACACAGTGGAATTAGTGGCAGTAAGGGCATTAGCAAGGTAAATGACTTTTTGGTCCTGAATAATAGAACATGTGGCAGTTTTAATACCTGGTAGGTTCCATTTCAGTGTCAAAAACAATCAGTGAGGGCACTAAAGCGGATTAAAGTTTTACTCCTGGTTATTTTCCACGTTATCCAGGCTATAACATTTAACTACTGTAACTGAAGGCACAAACTGAAGTGTAAAGCATGTTTATAAGCGCTATATTGTATCTGTTTTGCTCTCTGTAGGCCAGTCTTCTTCAGTGAGGGATCTAACACAGAGAGCAGAGTAAGGAGCTTATAAAGTGTCGAAAGTGCTGTGGAAGTGTAATCCACTTTCTGCTTTGTGTAATATTGCTGAAAGCTGACAATGATTAATGTCACACCGTTTTGCCTTTGGATCCTACAAGGAACTTCTTCCATCTTACCCGGAACCGAATAAATTTCCAACTCCAACTCAATGAGAACGGTGGATAAATCTTTCTCAGAGCATCTCAGAGCAAAACACAAGGATACTCTTGGTTTCTAAAAATATAACATATGGTCAAATTCAAAAGTAAATGTACATATTCTGTAAAGGTATATATATATATATATATATATATACATATAGATATATATTCTAGTATTATTATATTATTTTTATACATATTTTCATACACAAAACCATACAAACACCAGGGGTTCCCATACGTTTTCTGCAGGGTCCCCTATTTTGAGGAAAGGATTAATTTTGAGCTAAACACACACATTTCTTTTGCTTCGAGACTGTAATGAGGGGAGTATTACTGTAATTCCTCAGCTATCATCAGACTGAGCTTAGGGTGACCCTACTATATTAAACAGAGAAACTTTCACACCCAAGCACCCACTGCCCATGTCATCGGTTTTGACCTGGGATTGTTGGTGGGATAATTCTGAAAGCGAGCTCGCGCTTCCACAAGAATGGCAAAATATTTTTTCATGCTTTGGCATGCCTTTGACAGTTTTTGACCTCATTTTTGCGTTTACGTGTCAACAGAGATATTTTTGAAAGCGCGCTTGTGTGGAAAAAATGGAAAATCTCCATTTTCAAAAATCCCTGGACTGGGTGTGTGTGGCCTCTTGTTCGGCTTCAAACCAACACAAGCTGGTATTTCAGACACACTGTGGTCTCTCCTCAATACCTACTTGCATTAGTGAAGCTGATATATGTCGTTTGGCTTGCTGCACCCCCCCTGCAATTGCTACGCTTGGGAAGCACTGTACTACACATGAATTTTTTTAAACCATTGCGCTTCATATCTTCTAAATATTATATTTCCTTGTTTTTATGTACATTAAACTGTAAAGCATCGTGGATTGCTTTGTGTATGTAATATGCCATTTACATAAACTTGCTGTAAGGGGCAGGGCCCCGCCAAGATACAAAGTAGAATTGTCTCCTCCTGGTGGCCAGAGCCGGTAGTGCAGTTTCCAGCTCCAAAATCTAGCGATCCACAGGTGCTTTGGATCAGGGAGCTGAGTACTGGGGTTACTTAGGCTCCGAGCAAACCAGGAGGAGCCGCGTCCAGAGTCTCGTCATTCTGTTATGCTCAGAAGGAGTCTAAGCTTAACACTTGCCTTGCCTTACTAAAGAAAATGATTTGATATAGTTTAATCCAAATTTTGGATGCAAATATAAATATTTAAACAGGAAAAAGTCAGAAGTGCGATTGAGACCTGCCCCATACAGAATGTAGGTTCAATGATGAGGTTTACTTATTTAAAGAGTATGACAAAGCAGTGACAACTCTTCTAAAGGTTAACTCTCTAGGGCATACAAAAGGTCATCATGGCTACCTAGTCAACCCTAAAGTCAGTATCTTCAGTGAACAACTGCACGCTGCTTTTAGTGCGAGAGCAGGGAACGGGGAGTGCTGTTCATCATGCCAAAAATGGCTGTTATTCAGAGGAGCGACGCTTTGACCCCTGCCATTCAGTGCGGTCGATGCTGTTCGGTGAAGATGAGATGCCTCCAGGAGGTAATTATCATTTTAGTCTGTTTACTGTCGGAGTGTAGTAAATAAACTGTTGACATCTGGCCGGAATGGGTAATTATACACACGGGCCCTAGTTTCAGAGCCCTTAAAAGGACAGCTCGCTCGCAACGTTCACATGCCAACAGCTGTAGTCAGGAATGTGACACAAACCAGGTAAAAGTGAGTAGGGTGCAAAAAAAAAAAAAAAAAAAAAAAATGATTGAATGAACACATACAGCAGCGCAGAATGAGAACCATTATTCGGGGGTTAATAGAAAAAATATGATTTAAAAGGAAGCATGGGGAAGACTTCATTTAAAGATATTGGAAAACCTGTCAGGGTCGTAATAAGTGAGCTTGTTTGGCCCAAGCATAATGAAAGAGGAAAAGGTTCAATGATATTGCCCTTGAGCAGGAGAGCACCAGGGAGAGTATTACTCCCTCAACAACAGAAAGAAGCAATCAATAGGCGTTTTTTTTAATGAATGACTAGCCCGTTATGACCATCCCCCCCTGAAGAATGCCTGGAAGTCGTTTTCTTAGCCTTCTTGATCTTTACAGGAATGCTCCTTCTTATCCCATGGGTTCGTTGAGTTGTACTCGCCAACGAAGGGAGGCACAAGACGAACCGGCATCTAAAAACGTACAGCGGGGCGTCGGCCTCTGTGGTTATAAAAGTGAGTCGTCACTGTCGACCGAGTGCCCGTAGCTAGTTCCTCGGTGTAGCAGTTCAAAGAACATGTGAGAATTTCGTGAGGGGGTTTTTGTCACAGTAAGTCTCCGGTAACAGTTCCTCCAACTGTTGCGCAACTGATGGGCAATGGATGGATTGTTTCTCCATTCTCGCCGATGGGATTGTGGGTCATTTTCTCGTACCTTCCACACAAAGCTCTATATATCCACAACGCTCGCTGCTGTTCGCTTCCATGACGGTGTTGTATTACAGTGGCCGCTCTTGTAAACCAGAAATTCTGTGTCCAGGCCTGAATCACACACCTCGGACCATGAAACAACCCTAAAGAGAGAGTGAGAGTCTCACCTGGAACCTGACCCATATTTACAGGACTGGTAGACTTCAAATCAGTATTCATGGCAGTGGGACGGGATGGCAAATGGAACAAAAGAGAACATGTGCACAAAAGAAGAGAACCATTAGATGTGAGGTGGCAATTTTCGAATGAACAGTAGCGTCACAACAGTAAAAAGGCCGTGAACGTTCGGATCCTTTTCAAAGATGATAGATCCTAAGGACAACAGGGAGTGGGCACTGGCACAAGGACACCTCAGTCCTGTTACTGAGATGAATAATCCCTCAAAAAAACATCCAATGATGTCAAATAAAAGCCCCATCTAATGGAATAAAGAGAAATATAACTGCATGTTCTATGGGCAGTGGTGGCCTAGTGGTTGGGACCATTCCCTTGTAAAAAGAAGGTTCAAGTCTTGACCCAGGTACCACTGAGGTACCCTTAAGCAAGGTACCGTCCCACTTCACAGCTCCCCACGGGAGTTTTTCACAGCTGCCTGCTGTGCACTTGTGAAGGGTTAAATGCAAAGGTCACATTTCCTTGTGGAATTGTATGATTGAGTGTGTTCACAATGACAAATAGTCACTAGACATTTAGGACCAACACACTCAGGTTGGACAGATTTCCATGTAGTTCTGCAAAACTGCGTGTGCTATCACTCCCCTGGTGTCACTAATCAATTTTTTTTGCTTTACGGTCCGAGAAGCTGTAGGTTAAATGAGGGTGCTGGGGAGGCGAGGAGACAGTGATCCCTTTTAATCAAATTTGAAGTCTTTGGCTGCTTACCCCCCACACATGGCACGAAACAGCCTTGGTTAACTGCTAATTAGTTCACCTAATGAAAGTGGACATTAATTAAGTGATGGCCAGAAATAGAGGTGTTGGAGTTAATTGAATTTGTCATTTTTCGTACAAATGAAAGCTTTGAAGGTGCGTTACGAAGTGGGCTGGGTTTGTGAGTATAAAAATTCATCTATATTTATGAAGCATGAGCACTCGATTTTTTCCCCACCATCTCCCACCAAATCCGGTGTTTTCCCTCCTGCTGTCTCCTTCATGGCCTTACTGCGATAAACAGAACTGGACACTGTAACGTGTAGCGTAGTTTATCCTGACACTTCACAGGCTAGGCCACACTGGTCCACCACATTTGCTGCGTCACATTTGTTGGACATCACAGCCACCGTATATTTCAGACCCGCAAATGCATCTGTTAAATGTGGCGTGGTGCACCCGCCCTGGCACAGACGAGGGGAATGCATGTATGTTCTTTGGATGCGCACTGCTGTGGGGATGCTCGCTGTGAAAATAGCCTGTGATGTGGGAAAACGATGCATCATGTTGCTTTTCTTCTGGCCCTGGTTCGCGTTAACGTAGCTTTTCCTCTATTTGTGTATCATCCTGTTCAACACGGTAAGCAGCGGGCAAAGGTCCTGACACGACTAAACCTCCCTGGTGGGCCAGGTCTCCTTCTCTTGTCTCCTCCAACCCTTTTTTCAGATGACAAACACTATTGAAATGCTAATCTGGTCACCACACGTGGGGTCTCTCATACATAGATGGAAACGTCTGCTTTTGACAGCTTTATGGAAAATCTGAGCATAATTTCTCCCCTACTAGCACACACACTTCCACATGGCTGGCTCACGAAGGAGTGTGGTGCCCTGTGAATCGTGTGGGAGTACACATGCATACCTGCTCTGAGGCTCAGCGGCTCAGCGAGAGACTACAGAGGTTTTCCTATCTACATAAATGATGCATACACAAATGAATATTGGGAAAATGAGGTTATTTTATAACAAACGACGTGCCCCCTGGAAAATCTTAGTCTCAGCTCTTGAGTCTAAAATTAGATCTAAATGAATGCTACCATGGATTTGTACTCTATTGTCATGCTTGCTCTCACCCTCTCTCCTTTTCTCTCTCACTCTGGCTCCTCGACGACTCACCCTGTACACAGACGGATCAAAACGACTGGTCCTCAGACCCTGACAAACTTAACTTTGCTTTGTACACAGCAGCCATCTCCTTGGCTGCTTTTCCACAGCGGCTCATCAAGCTAATCGGGCAGCGCAGAGGGCCCATGCTTTAGAGCCTTCACTGCCTCGCAGCTCACAGCTTTTGTTGTGCCGACACACCCTTCCAGTAGTCGAGGATGTCATGCAAGTCCTCGCCCTTCGCAAACTGGACCTTCTTGCGCAGAGCATTTCCAGCCGTGATGTAGCATGACTCCTCCCGCGGGCCTTTTCTGTAGGGGCGGAAGCGCTCCCAGATTCGCAGGGTGCTCTCAGTGGAATACTCTGGGCTGGACGAGTAGCCAGAGTAGTTGTGGTGGCGAGGCGAGAGCTGAGAGTAGGAAGCAGCGTCCCTCTTGGTACGCGACAGGGGTTTGAGGAAAGACGCCCTTTGGGCAGGGGAGTCATGGGAGCCCTCGTAGTAGAGAGCGGGGACAGAGTGGCGGTGCTCTGCACAATGGTAGTCCGGGTGTACCTCCAGATGCTGCTGAAGTCCATCCACAGTGCCTCCATCCATGCTACAGACCCCACCCCCTCCACCACTACTACCAACTAAAGGCAGCCTCTCAAGGGGTTCCCCACAGCCCACTGGGCTTCCCTTTTCGGGATACTGGCAGGGATCGGGACTCCGGGGCTCTGGTACATCCAAGCTGTAAACACGGGGTTTGCCAGCAGCAGGGCCACAGTGCTTTTTGGAGGAGCTGACAATAACAGCTGCATCTGCACTCATCTGTCTCTGAATAGGTCGGACTGCTGTAGCTGGGGGTGGAGGGCGGTAGGGAGGCGATACAAAGCCACCTCCTGTAATCCCTGGCCTTTCAGAGAGGGGGCCTGTTAGGGGAAGAGGAGGTGGGGGAGGGATTTTTGGGGATGGCATCACCTGGCAGGCCTCACTGACACCGGTTGAAAGCGGAATCAGTCCTCGCGTTAAGGAGGAGGTACTGCTAAGTGGTGGTGAGGTGGGATTCCCAATCCCCGTAGTAGCAGAGGACACTGCAGTAGCCACAGAGTCGAGTTTGAGTGCATCAATGCAGTTGTTGATGATCTGGTTGACTTTGTCAACTTCCATCGCAATAGTGGAGATCTCTGAAGCGGATCCTCGACCATCATCATCGGAGTCATCCCCAAGTTCGCTTCCGTCCTCCTCCCTGAGGTCGTCCGCTCTGATAGCCTGCATTATTCCATCTCGTCCTCTGTCATCTCCTGCTCCTGAAGTTCTAATATCCATGTAGTTGCCCTTGCTTGCCATGGCCTCAGAGAAGGCAGTGGCCATCTTCTCTACTTGAGGGATGGAGGACAGTCGTGAAGAGCTTGTGTTCACAGAACCATGACCAAGCATGCCTGAGCTGGAAGAGGAGGACATGGGCAGCTTTCCATGGTGGTGCTGGTGGTGGGTCTGCTCATGGAGCTTTTGAACTGCTGTCGGATCGTTTGCAGCTGCTGCTGCCACCTCTGGCCCATAGCGCATCTCCAGGATTGTCTTCTTCACACAGATGGATTTCTCTTTCTCCTCCTGCCTTCGACGCCTTCGCAAACAGTAATACACCAGGCCAAGAACAATCAGCATCCCAAACAAGCAGCCCACAATAGTCATAATGTAATGAGTGGTAGTGGACGGGGTGGGCAGCATGTCATCTCCGGTGGGAGCCCGAGTGGAGAAGTAAAGACATGTATGATTAAAACGCTGTGAATTGCGTATTGAGGCCACGCAAAAAGTGTAGTTGGTGTTGGCCTTCAGCTTACTGAGAGTAATCAGCTCCTTCTTATTCTTCAGGTTCATCACATCCGACACGAAGCTCTTGTTGTACTGCACTAGGATGTACATCTTGCTGTAGGGCCGGGGTATCTGCACAAGCAAGGATGCTGAAGACAGAGATACATGCTGAAGTTTTATGCTAGGGCTAAAAGAATTCTCAGAGGAGGATGAAGTTGTGGGTTGATGGTATGGTCCAATGCGGTCAAACATATCAGGCCCCATACCAGAGGAATCCGAATCTGGTGGTAGTGAAGTCATGCCTGGGATAAACACTCCATCCCGGCACATGGAAGAGAGGATGTTACGAGCACTGCGACCATGCCCTCCAACAGGGCTCAACAATGGGTAGCTAAAAAGCTCCCGTGGAGTCTCACATTGTAGCCGATCGTAAGTATGTGTGACATTGTTGAAGGCTTCCAGCCAAGTAAGGAAGGTGTACAGCTCACATCCGCAGTGAAAAGGGTTTCCCGCCAGCTCGCACACCATCAGCCTTCCCAACACGGTGAACGTGGATGGATCTAACCGGGCCAGCTTGTTAGAGGACAGGTCCAGACTGCTGAGGCTTGGGCACTCCCAGAAAGCATTGGTGGTGATGACCTCAATAAGGTTGTGTTGCAAGTAGAGGCACTGCATACGCCCCAAACCTCGCAACATGCCTTCGGTCAGGTTCGTCAACTTGTTGTATCCAAGCTGCAGGACTTGCAGGTTAGCCTGGCCAGCGAACGCGCCATCCTCAATATAGGATATCTCATTCTTGGTCAGGTTGAGGTCTGTCAGATTGGTGAAGCGGCTGAGCGAGGAGAAGAAAACAGCCTTGAGCTTGTTCTCATTAAGCCTTAAGTCATGCACTGTATTGTTGATGTGCTGTGGGATTGTCTCATATGGTGGCTGATTCTGACTGCAGATGGCCAGCCATACGTACCCTTTATCCCCCTCAATGAGCCAGCAGTCACCACTGACAAGAGTCGGCATTGAGAACAGGGAGGAAAGGAGGAGGAAGACAGTGGAGGGAGAGGAAAGGATGCACAACTTATTCTTCATGATGGGGGAGAGCAGGAAGAGAAAAGGACTGTTCAGGTGATTGTACAGAAGGGGGAAAGGCTACAGTCTGTGGTTCGTAGAAGAATCGGCAGTCAGATCAGGTAGGAAAGTCGGAGAAAATGGAGCAGCAGTGTTTTTTCCAGTGCAGTTACAGCCGTGGGCTTGTCATGGATTCTAACATAGTCCCCATGTTATCTGATTTTCCGTAGGGCTGGAGTACTGACCACTGCTGGGCCACCACATAGTCTACTCATAGGTTGTTTGGACACTTGCTCAGAGAGAGGCGGCTAAAGTCTTCCTTTAAAAACCTGTAGAGAGAAAGAAGAGAGGTAAGGTTAAATTAAAAGATCGCAAATGTTTATTCAAGTCCATTGCATGAAGTGGTGCAGAAATACATTAATATTCATTCACAAGAAAAGCTTGTTTACTGTACACAAAACATCAGTAACACTCGCTTGTGCCTTCTAAATGGCCTTGTAAAATCCTGCATTTGGCTCAATTACACTACGTAACAGAGGTCGACTTTGTTGTTCTTCCTGTGTACAAAGGGTGTTTCCCAATCTCTTATGCCTAAAACAAATAGAACATGGCTGTTGTTCCACAAAAAAAACTTCGCTTCTGTGCTCAGGACTATGACATTTTCAAAATTTTAAGAATATTCTGTATTTATTTTAAATGCTAAGTAGACTTCCAGAATATTCTGAAACTGTGAGAAATGTTTTTTAGGAAGTGCAGCGATATATAAAACAAAAGGCTTATTAAACAAGGTGACACACAACGAGAACTGGAAAACAAATGGGAAACGCAGGGTGACGTAAACAAGGCAGGCAGGACATGAAATGACGACATGAGAAGGGCGGGACAAGGGCGTGGCTAGAAAAACACGAGGAAGGGAACGGAAACACCATATGGATGAGACGTGAGGGCGTGACACGTTACATAGCCCCCCCCCTAGGTGCAACGTCCCGGTGTGACGAAATACCACCACAACTGGGCGCTGGCCTAGGAGGAAGGGCACTGAAACACCACATGGACGAGACATGAGGGCCTGACACGTTACATCCATAAGTTTATAGAATTGTCCAGAATTTGCTAGAATTTTCTGCATCTTTTACAACTTTCTAGACATTTCTGTGGCTGTGCAGAAACAAAGCCTGTTTCGTCTATAAATATGAAACTTTTGTGGTCATAAAATCAAAGTTTGTGATGATTATAGACATTTTAACAGAGACTTTAGAAACGCAAGCAGTTGAAATATAACAGCTAGATGCCAGGAACCAAAATAGTGTCTGTGTGTTACTTGTGTCAGTGCTTTGTTAAAAGAAAATAACCAAAATCCTTTAGTGATTTTCCCAAAGAAGCAAATCCCACTGATGTTATATCTCCCCTTTGACTTTGGCTTGCCCTAATAATATCCGAATGCATTGCGCTACGTGCGTCAGACAAGGTTTCTGCAAAATTCAGCTCATTCATCTTTCCCTGCCAAAGTTTCTAGGTGCAAAATTGGAGACGAATTTCAGACATGACACACACCATCAATCACCAAACTGCATAAGAGGTCATTTTCAACATGCCTGCTTATGTATTCTGCTACTTTTTGATTTGCACGCAGTAGGAGACATTCAAAGAGAAATATACATACAGCGTTAACAGGCGCTTATATTGTGTCAAGTTCTGTTATCCTCTAAGCAATACAGACGCTGGAAATCCTGCTTGGACTAAATGGTCTCAAATCCATCACCATTTCATTCCCCTCAAGATTCCCAGCTGAATTTCTGCAGCTTTCCATATTTAGAATGATGTCATTTCTCACAGTCAAGCTGAATTACGTTGTATAAATGCTACAGTACAATTCTGGGCTTAAACAAGTTCAATGCTAATGCGTATGCTACATAAACCAGCCTGACGATGGAGTCGTCTCTCTCACTTATGTGCAAAGATTAAATCTACAGCCTACAACGCCCCAAATATAAAGTGTTCCTTGAAGAACATGAAATAAATATTTCCATAAATAAATAAACAATTTTCTAATTAAAATTTTGACACTTAAATAGCAGCTAAGTCTTTGATTTATCAGTGAAGCCAATGACATCCCACTGTTTTTTATCAGGATAAACCTCACACAGTGTGGTGTTGGCCATATGGACCTTGGACAATCTCCTGACTAGTCAGTAGTTATTGGAGGATTATCTTGTAAAGGGAACTACTGACCCCTTACAGTATCTGAATGCATGCATGGTACATTGTATGACTTAAAAGCCGGCTATTCTGCATTTTTCCTGAATTTATTTTCCCCATTGAGGTCTGCCTATGTTTGTGTAGCTTTATGTATTTTTACCTAACTGTCTAAACTCTGTTTACCCAGCTGTTTTTAATAGCTGGCATTTGCAAATGACCTGGCTACAGTCAAGGCTGAAACACTCTTTATAACTTCAATGTGATTGGGTGGGACTAAACTACTAAGCTTAAAAATTGTGGACAAACACAAAAGAGATGTTAGTGATGCCACCACAGAAACAGTGAATTGACAGCAGGCTGTTTTTGCAGCATAGTTTCCATATGTGAACAATGCTTAAAGTGAAAAAAGTGAAAGTGACTGTCATTGTGAACGCACTCAAGCACCACAACGAAATGTGACCTCTGCGTTTAACCCATCACACGTG
>JBBPDA010000030.1:2799791-2810281 GCA_037974385.1 Arnoldichthys spilopterus
TTGAGTAAGGCACCGTCCCGCTACACTGCTCCCCGGGCGCTGTTGGTAGCTGCCCGCTGCTCCACGTGTGATGGGTTTTATGCAGAGGTCACATTTCGTTGTGGTGCTTGAGCGTGTTCACAGTGACAAATAGTCACTTTCACTTCACTTTTGATGGAGAGATAAGAGCTGTTTTGGCAACATTAAGGGGACCTTCTCAATATTAGACCATTGGTTTTAATGTTATGGGTGAATAAAGCGTCTTTTGGGTCTGGTTTCCCCTACAGCACGGTAAACCCCTCCACCATGTATGATTTAGGGCGAAACCTTCTCACGACTATTGTAAAACAATGTTCCCGGCTTGATGCAGTGCATTCGTAACAGTGTCATGCTCTTGCTTTATAGGTGGGTGACATTCAACCTTCCAGATATCTGGTTCCAGTCTGTGTTACGCACAGTTCTGCCTTGGTTTCGGCACATTTTACATCAAACCTTTCTGAATGACTTCACATCTTAGCCACTCGACTAGGTGGAAATGTGGAAAAGTAGGTGGACTTCACCTTTAAGGGCCTGTCCTTTTCAGTTCAACAAGGACTATGCTCATTCAACGCTCATATTAGCCAGTGTTAGAGAACCATATTTCATCTCTGAAAGGGCTGCATAATTAACACGGCCCTCCCGCAGACGCAGCGGAGCGGCTGCAGACGGAGGTGCGGCGCGTTTCCCTGGCTTCTGAGGCAGAAAATGAAACAGATGGCAACAGAACAGACAGAGAGAAACCTTCTCCCAGCTGCTTTTCTCTCTCCACACTCTGCTTCTCCAGTAGTGCTGTTTATCCCACCCTTTCTTTTTTCCCCGGCCCTCTCTTCGCTCTCCCCGCCTCGCTCACTTTATCTCTCATTTCACTTCCTAACGTCTCTCCATCGCACCTTTTCTCTCCGCTTCCCCCCGGTCCAGAGTAGACGAGGCTATTTCACCTCCATTGACTCTTTCTGCTTTTCACAAATTTTCCCTCTGACCCGTCTGCCTTGGTCACCCTATCCTTTCTATCTGTTCAATTACAACACCCTCTCTCTGCCAGGCACTTCTCTATCACACTTAAATTACTTTTAAGTGAAGAGGAGGTATAGATATATATGGGCTTTGTACGTGGATCAGCCGTGACATCATGACCACCTGCCTAATATTGGGTGGAACCCCCTCGTGTTGCTGAAACAGCTCTGACCGTTGTAGCTAGCAAACACTTCTCTTTAAGATCAGACAATCACTCCCCACATGCATCAGTGAGCCTCGGGCGTCCATAACCCTGTCTTGTCCTTCTTTGAATCACTTTTGATTTGATAGTGGGCAGTGGAGGCCTAGTGGTGAGGATGCTGACCCTGAAGGTCGTAGGTTAGAGTCCCTGGGCTCCACTGAGGGTCCCTTGAGTAAGGTACCGTCTCGCAACACTGCTCCCCGGGCCCTGTTGGTAGCTGCCCATTGCTCCACGTGTGCACGTGTGATGGGTTAAATGCAGAGGTTGCATTTCATTGTGGTGCACTTGTGTGTGATGGGGTGTGTTCACAATGACGAATAGTTACTTTCATAAGCAAATGTTGACTGAAAGAAAAAGAATCAACAGAAAGATCAAGCAGAACGACAACCAAGCGTCGACTCTCCGAGTGATTTTAACAGTAATGAAAATGAGAAACAGTGAGCGAGCCACACAGTGAGCGAGCCACACTCTAACAGCTAAAGCAGCAGCAGACAAACGAAAAATGTCGGGCATGTGGAACGTTTTCGGCTTCTCCGAGGGTCATTAGATTTGTAATCACTGTTCATTCTGGTGACCCGTAGATGACGTTGGATGTCATGACACATACTGTAGCTTAAACACTAATCATTTTACAGGTTTATAGTATGTAAATTCTACTATTGTCTTATTATTATCTAATATATACATTATTATGTTATGTAAACTATTTTTTATCTGATTTTTTCAGTGTTCAGATATTTGGGTCACTGTGTTCTAAATGTGGAGGTCAGGGGTCAGAGTGGAGTCCCAGCTTATGCCTAAAGCATGTTTCCCTTTGATGTGATGCTTTGTTGACATGTTATAAATAATTTGTTCTTTAATAAAGAAACTTTGTGTTTGGAAAAAAAATTGTCAAATCATTAATTAAGTATTCCGCAAGTTCAAAGTGTGCAAAAGTCTTGGCACCCCTTGGCATGTTTTGTTGATTACAGATGGCAGATGTTCATTTAACTAATGCAACGCAACATATTTGGAAAATACTGAACATAAAATGTGACCTGTTATTTTGTTTTCATGCTGCCTGTCACAGGACAATCATCCTAGTGGGGACAAATTTCCTAAAGGAAGTGTGGAACACCGGATCACCAATTTACCTGTGACAAAAAACACATGCAGCATGTGACGCCTAACTGTAGTTCATATCTAGCTACGGTAAATAATCGATCTACATTAACATAAAGAAGGCCATAGGTTGACAAACAGATGCATAACCCGGGAATATCCCCTGCTGTGATTTGTGACTGGACAGCGCTCTTCCGAATACAGCCAGGCTTTAGGCCAGGAGGAGGAGAGAGGTAGATTAAACTCATGTGAGCACAACCAGTGAGCTTTAGTAGAAAATGGACACTGGTAACAGCATCATTGTTCGCTAGCTATTGGATGAGGCTTCGCATTTTCTGCGTTACCGTCTGTTTATCTATCCTATTAGTGCCTATAAGCTGCAGAGAGATTACCTTTTGTATTTATTGCTTCACATCCATAGCGAAGGGTCAGTTCAGATAAACAAAGCCACTTTTCAAAGGGTTTATCAGGCTAACAGCTATATGCAATAATGGCATTGGTACAAAATACAGTATTTGCCGCCAGGTTATTGGAGGGATTATGCAGAGGCTTGCTTTGAGTGTTATTTGGGTATTGAATCTTGCATCACTAATCTTTCAGGACTGAAGCCACTATGCATTACTTGTATATTCACATAACTAGCCTGTTTATTTTATTTTAAGTGTATTTAAAGTGTGACAATGTAAGTGCTGCAATATTTCATTGGGTTTTGTGTGTCATTAGCAATTGGTTGTGATGTTGCAACCTTGCCGGGAATGTCAGAGTTATGGCTGTGTCTTAAATCGCTTAGCAGTTCTGTGTGCACTAAATCAGTGTATGTATCAGTGTATCAGGTTTGGTCTTTGGTAGCAGGAACTCTGGGACACTGACAACTAATTTAAATCCAACATGGGTGAGGAGACAGTACACAACAATGCACTACCAACATTACTGACTGGGCAGCTCAGCCAATGTGTTGCGCTTTGGCCATACGGTCATTAAGATGATGGAAAGTTCCAGTCATTTCATGAACCTTTTTCGTTTTGTTTAGACCCATATACACCCATATGTCAGTCACACATAGCAATGTTTAATGCAGTTAAGCCTTTGCTTGTGTAAGGGGAGCTGGAGCTCCCCCTAGAGGCCGTGAGCGATCTACATCCCCTGAATATTAGCCCGGTCACGCCCCTCCCAGGTGGGGCTCATTGCTGCGATTCTGAGCGTTTGGATTGTGTATTTGGATTTCTCGTTTTTGACTAGTTTTTGGTACTTGGATTCTGTTTCTTGATTAGCCTATGACATTCCAGTTTGCTGTTTTTTGGACCTTTGCCTGTGTTTCGACTTTCATTAAAACCTTCAAATTCACCTGCGATTGTGTCCAAACTTCCTACAGGTCATTACTCCTTGAATGAATACACATTTTGTTATAAACATTTGAACTCTGTATGTTGCAGTCTTAGTGCACTACAGCTTTAAACCTAAAGCCTGTTACTGAAAAATGTCTGAAAGGGCCTAATTAGCCACTAGCCTGTTACTTTGATGTCATGTTTTATTCATGAAATGAATGCATAAAGTGCATCGCTCATGAAATTCACATCATACATAATTCTATTAGTTAGTGGTAAACATTAACATCAAAACAAGTAAAACTAAACCAGAGATAAATATAAATAGTTAGTTAAGCAGCTAACAGGAGACATCTGTTCAGTATTTACATGTCTGACAACAACCCCTATTGGACATCAATATTCCATACACTATTTGAACATCTGGCTAGAAGATATTTTGGACGAATGTGCAATGTGCAAAACAGGTGCAGAAAATTAGCAAATGTCAAAAAAATTGCAGTACTGTTCACATATTTGGACAATTTTTGCTTGATGCTTTGACAATACTGTTTTGGACAGTGGATGTTCTGAAGACATGATAAAAAACCTTCTCTTTGGCTCTAAAAGGGATGTCTTGTCACTGTGCATGGGGGAAAAACATCTTTTGGACATAATGTACCCAGCTGGTACCAGGTTGCTATGCACATTTAGTTTGTAGAAATGATGTGATGATTTTGCCCGCAGTGGAGGCCTAGTGGTTAGGACATTTCCCTTGTGAACTGAAGGTTCAAGTCCTGGGTGTTGTTGGTAGCTGCCTGCTGTTCCATGAGTGCACGTGTGATGGGTTAAATGCAGAGGTCACATTTCATTGTGGTGCTTCAATGTGTTCGCAATGACAAACAGTCAACTTCCAATTCTTATTAGAACAGAACCTTTACTTTAAGTAGTTTTTACTCACAAGTTTTGCACATATAATATGGAAGGTTGGAAGGGCAAGTCCATTCAAAAACTTTCCAGAAAAGCTTTTTCCAGTCAGCTTATTGATTTTAACAGTGCTTTGTGTGAATGCCCCCCACAAAGACTCAGTGCCCTGGAATGATTCTGCCAACTGAACCCTAAAAAAATGTTTTATTCACAGGCAAGCACCCTAACTAGTGAACTATGGAGTTTTTTGAGATACACCCTTGAGCAGCACATTGACATACACCCACCCTAACGAGGCACCCCAGCCCCCACTCCCCATGCCCTACTCTTAATGGCCAGCATAAAGAGGATACTTTTGTTTACGGTCCTTGGCAATGTTCCTCCCATTTTACAGCCAGTAACGATGGGTCGTTTGAGACTGTGGACAGGTAAGTGGTAGGCAGGGGTCAATAAGTGGGATGTGGCTTTGGTCCTGAGGGAGCGTACAGTCATCAGCACAGCTTACTGTTTCTAAACACACACACACACACCGAAACGCATCAGTTTAGTCAATACACACACTTAAAGTAAAAGGTGGTAAGGTGATATTCTGCCAGTGTTTCAGACAGGAAGGCTGCAGTACTCGATGAAAAGAGGTGTGGAAATATAAAGTAGTATGAAGTAGGACTTTCAAGATTAATTATCAATTACTGACCTTTGATAGGATGTATATTTTAACTCCTCCTGCCCTTTCTTACAGTAGGATGCAGAGTCTGATAAGCATGATTACACAATGTTACAGTTTTTGTTTCTGGCTTTGCCAATGTAAAAACTGCTCTACTTATCACAAACATTGATTTTATGACCATAGCCCACCAAAGTTTCATATTTATAGTGGCAAAACAGGGGAATTTGTATCTTTTCTGGACAGTCTCAGACAGTTCTAGAAAATTCTAAAAGATTCCAGAAAATTCTAGAAAATTCTGGACAATTCTAAAAACATCTGGACAGTTCTCACAGTTCTAGAATATTCTGAATGTCTAAAATTCTAAAAAGTGGAGAATTTTCCGGTGCCTTCCTGTGTGGAATGTGTGAGCTCTCCCTGTGTTCGCGTGTTTCCTCCGGTTTCACCGGTTTCCTCCCACAGTCCAAAGGCTGCAGTAGGTTGATTGGATGCTCTAAATCGCCCGTAGGTGTGAGTGTGTGTGTGATTGGTTCTCTGTCTATGTGTTGCCCTGTGATGGGTTGGTCTCCTGTCCTGGGTGAACCCTGACCTAGGCCCACAGTCAGCTGGGATTGGCTCAAGCTTCCCCGGACCCGGAAATGGAAGAAGCGGTTTAGAAAATGGATGGATTTTATAGTGGGGTCATCCCAACAATGTTTTTTAGGTCATCAGTACAGGTTGGTAAGTGGTCTGATTGTAACAGGTTTGCAGGTTAATTTTCCATTGAAATCTATTAGACTACACAATGACAGGCCATTTCATTTGGTTAATCTACCTATCCACAGTTTCACTTACCATATAGATGCACCTTGTAGTTTACAGTAATCTCTTTTCATTCATTAGCCCCCTTTGGCCTATTCATCAGGACCCCCACATGACTACCAGTGCCCAGGTATTATTTGAGTGGTGGATCATTCTCAGGACAGCAGTGACCTGTTATCTCTGGCTGTGAGTCACCTGAGAACTCGTGATAACAAGTAATAGAAAACTGAGACTCTGCCGAGAACCACATTTCTATGATGAATTGACCTCACAGGATTAAGTGTGCACCATTTTAGGTGGCTGTCCTACTGATTAAGAGTAAGGAAAGCAAATTGCTATGGTAACGACCTGGTAACAGGCCTAATCTAAAGGTGAAGGCTGAAAACTCTCACCATATTATTAGAGATTTTTGTCATTTTCAGTCAAAAATGCAATCATTTCTGGCCAAAATAAGTATCTCATTATCTATCAGTGCTTTTCAGGCCTTGGAAATCAGTTTAAACACCAAATAAAACAGAATAAAATTTAATTAGATACTGTACAATACGATATAAGCAAAGTAAATGGTACAAAGAACATTTTCTATTTTCATTTATTTTATTTTTTTTGCTAGAAATTGGTGTAAGAATTTTATTTTGAGCACAAATTGAGAGCATACTTCCCTAATTTTTTTTTCATAGTGAACTGTAATATAAGATTGTAAGATTGCTGCAGTTCATTTGCACCACTTTCAGGTACATTTTTACACTCTGTGTGTGTTGCTATACACCCTGCCCCCATCCTCCAGACCCATCTGCTTGCTAGCTGAGTTGAAGGGAAGCCCAGGCTGCACTCCGATAAAGAATTAATGCAGCTCCTCTGACAGCTCTTTGTAGTTCAAGACCAGGCCAGGGTTTTCCAATTACTCCAACGCGGTGAAGATAGCATGGAGATGGCACATACGGTGCTGCATATGTTAGCATAGTTAACAGGGCATATACATACTACGGGGATGCAAAGACATGTGGGCCTGCTGGAGAACACACACACACACATACACACACTGCCTTGAAGCAATGCTGTAAAAATAATCATGAAATTTTCATTCTTCAACAGATAAAGACCAGAAGAGCTAACGTTGTTACTGCATGTGTGCAGCAATAGTGATTGTTGGTTTCTGCAGATTCTAATGAGCTTTTTTTTTACCAGCTCTAATCAGATCCACCTGGTTCCCGCATTCAGACACTCCTCAGGACATCATCATTTCAGCGTAAAACATCTAGAATGTGAAAAAGAAGCTCGATGTAAAACACTGTAGGAAAAGCTGTTAGCAAAACTGTAGGTAAACGCTGCAGTGAAGTTAGCTATTCCTTAAGATAAGACTCGAACCATCGAACAATTTTTTTTAACAGGCTTAAGCAAATCAAACTGCTTGCACTTCAAGGTATATCGGGTCAGAGCTTGGGCATTAGCTTGCAGGTCATGTGATGACTAGCTGCTAGCATTGGCGCATTAGCATGACCCTCAGCATAGGCTTCAGTTAAAATATTAAATCTATTAAAATATATGATATCTATAAATAAATATCTAAAAACCAGGGACGCAGAAAGCTTCTGAGTGCAATCTCATGTGCCATACTGTGCATTTTACTCTGCTTCCTTTCATGTGCACCCACCACTGTGAACATAATTTATTCTACCTCTATTCATGTGCAATGATATTACATCCTAACACTGTTTACATCATTACCTCTGTAAATACCCTCTGTTCATACTTCCACTGATGATATTCCACTGATCCATTTGCACTACGCACCAACACCTTACCCCTCATATTCTATGTATATGGTAAATAGTGATTTGTCTTTATAATTTAATGTTTAATCTAATTTTGTGCATATGTACATTTTAGATTCTTGTATATATATATATATATTTCTATTTTATTCTGTTTTAAGGCATCTAAAGTTTTGCTTAAAAGGTTGGGCAGTGGAGGCCTAGTGGTTAGGACACTGCCTTTGAGTCCTGAAGGTCGCAGGTTCGAGTCCCGGCCCAGGCACTACTAAGGTTCCCTTGAGGTTCCCTCCACTGTGGGTAGCTGCCCAATGCTCCATGTGTGATGGGTTAAATGCAGAGGTCACTCTTCGTTGTGGTTTGAGTGTGTTCACAATGACAAATAGTCCCATTGTCTTTGCATGGTGACAATAAAGATCTTATCTTACATTAATTAGACATTACTGTGCCACACACCATTCAAAGTGGCTCTGAAAAGCCTGACACCCAATGTACCATGAAACTAAACAATAAGTTTACAATGGGGCCTTATAGACCGAAAGACCAAAATGGCCCAACTGTCTAAGCATTGGTCTACTGGCAGATTTCAAGTTTGCCCTCACCGCAGCTATCCAAGCTTGGAGCCTAAGAGAGCATAATTGGTCTTGCTGTCTCTGGATGGACAGTCTTTCTCTTCCCCCAATCACTCAATGCAATGCTAGTCAGCAAGGGCGTCTGCTGGCCGACACAACAGAATAAGCAGTTAGTGTTCCCCTTCAAGCATGTTGAGCTGTCTAATGACACATTCGGCACTAGAGCTATGAGGCAAAAGTAGCTAATAGACTAAAGCGCAAGTAACACTGACCGATTACTGTGTTTACTGTATGCCAAAAGTGTGTCATACAGTGTTAGGAACCACACGAGTGAGTTTTTTGACCATAGAACAGTTTGAAGGCCAAACATACCATGCCCGAACAACTACATTTGAGCTAAGAGGGAAAGGAGGGAACTGTCCGTCGAATCCGGACACAACGGTAGCATTTGAAATGATCAAACTGAAAAACAGCAGGGCATTGTGGGATAAGTGCCTGATATGCAGTTATTGCAGTCAAGCATAAAAAAATAAAAGTCAACTCACACATAATTTAAAGGCTACACACATCCCACACAGTCAGTTCCCCCACACACTCTCCAGTCTCCTGCCAATCAATACTTTCATTCACTACTATATATTTTCTTTTTTTTTTTTTAAGGAAAGTCAAACATATTCTGTTAATAAAAGAATAATAAACAAACCAACAAAAGCAATAAAATGCTGTTTTGATTGTATATGCGTTGTTGTGGAACACAGTACAATAAAGCAATAGAAGCACACACCCAAATTAGCTGGGTTATTTTCCAAAATACACTAAAAACAAACATCTAATCAAATTCATGTTCATCTTTAACTTACAAAACTATGAAGAAATGGTTTTTAACAGTTTTACTAACCAACTTAACTGTATTTTGCAAATCTACACAAACGATGCCTGCAACACACTGAACAGAAGTTGGGACACAGGCAGGTTTACCACCGTGTTACATCACCTTTGCTTTTAATAACACTCTCATTATCTCCATTCTCGCTTGATATAAGGCTTCAACTGCTCAGCAGTCCGCAGTTGCCACTGTCTGAGTCTTTCCTTCATGATCCAAACATTAGAAAGATTCGGACTGGCAGCAGGCCAGTCAAGCCCACACACTCTGTGTCTATGAAGACACGCTGTTGTGGCCCATGCAAAATGTGGTCTGGCATTGTCCTGCTGAAATAAGCATGGGCATCCTGGGAAGAGATGTCACCTTAACGGATACAAATGTCTCTCTAAAATCTTATGTACACCTCAGAGTTATTGGTACCTTCACATACATGCAACTCATCCGTGCTGAAGCACCGTATAACATCACAGGTGCAGATTTTGTGCACAATTTTATTTTAAATTTTTATTTTATTTTAAGTTTGTTGAGTGTGATGCACCATCAAATTCTAAAATTGTGTATATTAATGGTGCCCTTGTACAAAAGGACTGTGTATTCCCAATGCATTGGCTGGGAGTTCTTATTTGCTTTCACATTCCTGCACTGAGTGTGTTTTGGGCCTAAAACACGGGCTAACAGTGGCACAACCACCGACGTGTTGACCCTATAATCTGAGACTGCAAATTCGATCCCCTCACTACCCTTAAGGAAGTGCTACTGGGCCAGTAACTCAATTGTTCATGGTTCTCAAAGGATATGGCCCCAGTTTAGAACCCTGTTATTACTTCCTTTATTCTGGCAAATGTCAATTTTGCTCCATTTCTCATAGACCATTCTTTTCAATTTTGGCATAGGAGATGGTCTGCATGTGTGAAGGACCTCTTCAAAGATGGACATATCTCCTGAACAGTTACTTGTCATAATTTCTCCAGCTAGTTTTGTCAGTACACTCAGTTCTCTGTCCCAGATCCAGTCAGCAGGGGCCTGGTGTCTGTGTTGTAAGGTAATATTCAAAGTGTTGCTTCCCCGTCACTTCACCACATAACAATGCACTAGGAGAAAGAGCCGGGAATTATGAAATTAGACTCAAATTGGAAGGTCAAAGCTACATCGGTACATCCATCCATTTTCCAACTGCT
Source organism: Arnoldichthys spilopterus (assembly GCA_037974385.1). Classification (NCBI taxonomy): domain Eukaryota; kingdom Metazoa; phylum Chordata; class Actinopteri; order Characiformes; family Lepidarchidae; genus Arnoldichthys; species Arnoldichthys spilopterus. Next base: position 2,810,228 of record JBBPDA010000030.1, read on the forward strand.
TCTTCCGTTTCCGGGTCACGGGGAAGCTGGAGCCAATCCCAGCTGACTGTGGGC
>JBBPDA010000030.1:2852424-2863908 GCA_037974385.1 Arnoldichthys spilopterus
TTTTTTTTTTTCTGGAGATTAGAAGATGCAGATGGTCAGGGGGAGTGTTCATAAAGCACAGTTTTCTTAGTTCGTCAAATAACTTTAAGTCAAAGGTCAAGCCTGCCTGGAATTATTGGTCAGTTCTCACTTTTGACTTAAGGTGGCCTACTCTACAGAGAAACCATGCTTTGTGAACCTCCCTCCAGGGGCGGCCAGCTTCATTCCTGGAGAGTCTAGAGAGTTTAGGCAGAACACACCTGGTTAAGGCTGCGCGATATGGGCAAAAGACGAGTATTGGGATTGTTTTGCTGTAAATTAGGATTGCGATTTGCCTTAATTTGGCAGCTCAGTAATGCAACATGGTAAAAGTTTGGCTTGCATTCGTTTTAACCAAAGTAATTCGCTTTTTTTAGACGACGCGACCCCAGACTCATTGGTCAGGACGAGCAAAAACACTGACGTTCCCTCAAAGGAAGATATGGGTCATTGTAAAGCCCTACTGCGCATCAACACTAGGCTGATATCACGACGACAATTGGCAAACGATATTCAGATGCTCCTGAAAGCCTCAAGAACAGGTGTGTTTTGTTTGGGTTCGAGCTGAACGCGACGAGGGCCCCCAGGGTTTAGCGTACGCAAAAAGGCGGAGCGAGTGGGGTTTCGTAGGAGACGGGTGCGTTTTCCTTTAAAATCTTCATATTTTTTTATTATTCTCGATACTAAATAACCCTTCTTTTGCACAGAAGCCCCCCCCCTCCCCCCTCCCCGCCTCCATGCTTTGCAAATATGTATATCATGAATCTTTTTCTTTTCTTTTCCCGGGTAATAATTGAGTCGTTCTCAAACGCGCGCATGCACGTACGCTCTGAGCGGCGGAGGTTTCAAGGTTTTCCCTAATCACACTGTATTGATTTTTTTTTTTTTTTTTTTTTTTTAATTCCATTTTGTTTTTCCTGAATGTAAACGTCTGCAGCGCTTGGCTGTCCGATTGTATTTTGGCCCGAGAGATGGGGAGAAAAAGCGAGAAAAAAGATGTCGCGAGAGTCGTAGCCACTGTAGCAATGTAGAGGAACGGAGGGATAGCACAAAGAGAAGGGGGGGAGAGAGAGAGAGAGAGAGAGAGAGGTGTAGGCGGCTTCTTTCTCCAAAATTGGAAAGAATTTAATTCCCTCCTCTACTCCTATTCTTCCTCAAACAATCTGGCATCTTGACCAGAAGGAGAGAGGGGAAGAAAAAAAAACGGGAGAATCGTGTCCTTTTGTGAAGCTTTTTCTCTTTTTTTAATTTTTTTTATATCTATTCCTTGTTTTTTTTTTTTTTTTCCCTCCCTTGTTTCTGTGCTGTGTGAGACGTGGACCCAGAGATGTAAGATTTTAGGACTGTAAAGAAAAGGGGGACAGAAAGACTTAGTCATATTTTAAAAATATATTTATCTACTCGCACCTTTAGAGTGTAAAAAACGAGAGAGAGAGAGAGAGAGAGAGAGAGGGGGATTGTTTAAAATCTCTCTGTGTGGATTTTTTTTCTTCTGTTTTTTTTTTTTTTTTTGTCGTAAGTGTTTAAAGAGACATCTTAGCTATGGGATTTTAAGAGGGTATCGAAAGAGAGATAGAGAGAGCGAGAGAGAAAATATTTTTGCATACTGATATCTTAAGAAAGAGAAAAAAAGAGAAAAAAAAAAAAAAAGGTTGGTGCTTAGCTTGTACCCGATTGGCTGTGAGAAGTCGCTCTTGTAGCCTGGTACAAAAGCCGATGCTGTCAAAATTCGATTGGCCTTTAAATCTGTTTTGCACCACTGACTTTCGTGACGTGGTTTTGTACGCGATCGGTGCCATTGTAACTGTAACAGTGTGTTGGTACTTTTTAAGTCCTGGGTGGTCGTTCCCTGGATCCAGACGCTTAAAGCGACAGATTGGTGAAAAATCAGGTTGACCCCTAAATTTCGGCCGCCCAATGTAGTTGATTGGTGTCTGAAGCTTAACGCTGTTAACCAGGTGTTGCGTATTGCAGGTCCAGGTAGTAAATATCACCATACTGAATACTAAATCGCTGCCCTTTGTTTAAAAAATTGCACGTCGCAGGGTCAGAAACCACATAAGCAAGTCTAGTTGGCATGACGACAACTTGAGGCAAGTGGGTGAAGACGAGCGTCCAGCTTGCAAGATAGAAGAACCTCCTAGGTGGGCGCTTCAGGTCCAGAAAAGTAAAAATCCTCTCCAGGATTTTGTTCCAACCGCCTGGTTTCTCTTATGAGCTCAAACCAGCTGCAGTGGCTTCCATGCAGTTGGAGCGAAATCCTGGAGAGGATTTTCACTCCATGAACCTGAAATGGCCTGTTAAGCATCCAGCAAGCTGCATGTCTGTCCTCACCCACTTGCTTCAAATTGTGGCATCCCAACTAGACTTGCTTATGTGGTTTCTGACACAGTGACTTGCTGCTTTTTACACAAAAGGAGCCGATTCCGTGTTCAGTTAGGCCATGTTTTACTTTTCTGGACTTGAAATGTCCACTTCAGCTCCTGCAAGCTGCATGCCTATCCTCACCCACTGGCCTCAAGTTGTCGTGTCCTCCCAACTAGACTTGCTTATGTGGCTTCTGACACTGCGTGACACAAGAGGGCGATTCGTTACGGTGGCATGATGCTGACTATGGTGGGCTCTAAACGCCTGGCGCTTGTTAACCACACCCCCTCATGGCTTCAGTATAAATGAAGGCCACTTCAGACACCAGTCTCGTCTCGGCTGAGCCGCTACATTTGGGGGAAAGCGGGAACACGGTCAACTTTTTACTGAACTGTCGCTTTAACGAGATTCACATTCCCTGATCCTGGATCATCCAGGAGTGTAGTGTGTGCGAGTGTATGCAATGGTTTTGTACCGGTCTCTGACCCTGTACGGCCCTGAGCTAGTTGGGCCGCTCTCCCCCCGATGCGCCCACACACACACACACCTATGTACACAAGGCCCATGGGGGAGGGGCGGCAAAGTTGTGCTTCCTATTGTTGTGGTCACCTTACTGTCTGAAAGACGGGGCCTGTGTGTGTGTGTGTGGCAGTGGGGGATGGTTTCCAGTGCTCGTGTCCCAGGAGAATGAGAGAGAGAGGGCCAGTGGAGTGTGATTGAGCCTGTCTGTGTATGCCCCTGTTTGGGCAGCTGTGTGTGTGTGTGCGCATGCTTCAGCAGGCATGTCTGTGTGTGCGTGAAACCATCTGTGTACATTCCTTGCACATAGTTGGCTCTGTGTGCTTGCATGTGGGTGATGCTTTGATTAAGATTGAAGGTGTGTGTGTGTGTGTGTGTGTGTGTGTGTGAAGGGGGGGGCAGGTTTAGCTGTGGATGGGTAGGGCTTTTCGGAAGCTTTACTTCAGCTAAAGCCCCCACTTTACTAAAACCCGTGACGCTTTGCATACGGCTGCTTGCAGAAATTTCCATGACGATTAGAACAGGGCCGCACTTCTCCTCCGACAGCAGTCGACCAAGTTTAGATTTTTTTCCTCACCGCTTTAAACGCTTCTCCACTCGAGTACGTTCGCTGCCTGTCAAAAGTTCGGGGACACCTGTAAGCGTTTCAAAGTGACCGCAAAAGTAAAGGAACGCCTGATGAAATCCCTGTTTCGGGAATAAAGCCAAAGGCCGGCTGTGGTCATCCCCCCCGTGCTCAGCACTCGCTCCCTTCTACCTTTTGGGGCCTAAAGAGTTTTGATATGTGTGTTGAACAAAAGAACTCCTTTTTAGGCAACAGCTGCTATTCGAACCAAGGTGCTTTGACGGAGTTTAAACAGAACGTAGCTGCAGTATTAACACGTAGCCACTAATTAAGGTAGTTTACAGGTGTTCAGGTCCAGGTAGTAAATATCACCATACTGAATACTAAATCGCTGCCCTTTGTGTAAAAATTGCACGTCGCAGGGTCAGAAACCACATAAGCAAGTCTAGTTGGGATGACGACAACTTGAGGCAAGTGGGTGAAGACGAGCGTCCAGCTTGCAAGATAGAAGAACCTCCTAGGTGGGCGCTTCAGGTCCAGAAAAGTAAAAATCCTCTCCAGGATTTTGTTCCAACCGCCTGGTTTCTCTTATGAGCTCAAACCAGCTGCAGTGGCTTCCATGCAGTTGGAGCGAAATCCTGGAGAGGATTTTCACTCCATGAACCTGAAATGGCCTGTTAAGCATCCAGCAAGCTGCATGTCTGTCCTCACCCACTTGCTTCAAATTGTGGCATCCCAACTAGACTTGCTTATGTGGTTTCGAATGTGGTTTAAACGGAATGTACCTGCAGTATTAACACGTGGGCGCGTTAAGCCGCTAATTGAGGTCAGAACGAGGCACCGCGTCCCACTTTTCCCAGGCAGGAACGTCCCGAGTTCGCTCCTAATTGCATGTTTTCGTCATTTCGTTTGGTTTTTAAACCACTAACCGCTTATTGTAGCCAAAGGGCTCAATGCGCTTGGTGGAGAACGTTAAACACTTTTCTTTTCTCACGAATGACGAGGCATCGGCCCTTCAGTGTGAGCCAGGGCTGCAGGGTTCAGACAGGACACTCCCAGCGCATGATAAATAATGAGAGAGCATTTGCGTAATGCAGCCTGCTGCGGGATATGGTGGGGGGGGGGGGGGGGGGGGGGGGGGGGGGTGGGGTGGGCTGCCACCCCCCCTCCCCCCCCCCCAAAAAAAAAAAACACAAAAAAAAAAAACACACACACACTATACATCGACAAGACTGAGTGTGTGTGTGTGTGTGTGTGTGTGTGTGTGTGTTCCTGGCCCGAACACAGTCTCCTGGGACTCAGCAGCTGTCTGCAGCTTTCCTATAGAGGTAAATGGAGCTTTTTGCACCTTCTTTTGGTAGACTGAACTAGTGCTTTTTGCACCTATTTTGTAGAGGAGAGCGGTGGATCGTGCACCTTTTCTTTTGTAGAGAACGGGCTGATTGATGGGGTTTCTTTTTTTCGTTCTTTTTTTTTTTTTTTTTTTTTTTCGGGGAATAAACCGGTGGATGTGTGCACGGCAGCGTCGGGTCAGGGCGGGCTGCACCCCTGCCTCTGCCCGATCGCGCCGACTAACGATGTAAATATCGATGAGACTGTTGAACAGATTTTTACCGCATTTGTGACCTTTTTTTATTATTATAATTATTATTATTATTTTAGGAGTTTTGTCACTTTACTCTGTGACTTACGGTAGATCTTTCACCCTTTTTCTTCTTTTTTTTTTTTTGGTTGTTTTCTCGTTTTAGCCTTTCGTTTCCTTGCATTTCCTCCATTTGCATAACCAAGTTTGCGCTTCCAGCTATTAGCGGGACTTCTGTAGTGGACTCGAGCGTCCCGTTAGAGTAGCTTCGGCTACGTTAGGATTTGATAACCCTATTTTAGGCGTGAGAGCAGAAAAATGTACGACGTGACAAGTATCCAAATCAATATCTCGTTTTTCGTTTTTAAGTCGCGTAGAATAGCACATCCGTTTCATTTTTCCTTTGATGTTTTTTGTTTTGTCTTAATGAGAAATAATCATATGCGTACTGTATTGATCTTAAATACTACTAATTTCAAGGCAAAAAAAAAAAAAGTTGACTTGCCAAGTCTTTTTTTTTGTAAGAATAGGAAAAAGGCTACTATAGCTGTATGACTGATACAATACTGTTGTTCTTTTTTTTTTTTTCCTTCAGTTTGTTCGTATGGATTACAGTGCTGGTATGGTGGGGGATAATAGCAGGTATATCCTGGTGCTATGTTTGGTGCTGTGTGTAGATACTGACCTGTTAGGGCGCTGGTGCCTTGGCCTTCTTGAAAGGCTTTGATAGCAAGGCTGAATCCCAAATCGCTCCCTGTTCCCTGCTAAGTGCACTACCTAGGGAGTTTTGCCATCGATTGGATAACAATGCTGCATCATGACAGTGCCTTCAAGGATCTTTAACCCCGCCCCCGGTGTAACCTCCCCCCCCCCCCCCCCCAATTCCCTTAATAAGCCCAGTTCATAACATGAGCACCATTTAAGATTTCCACTGAAATGGACCAATGACATTGCTCACAAAAAAGTCAGAACCCTGTACTGGTGTTTTCCGTTCACCCGCTGCTTCGTTTATCTGCTCGGCCTGCTGTGTTTACATTGTATCAGAGAATGTACGCCCATATAAAAATGAATATATAAGGGGGCAATGCATCATAGGTGTCCTAGTGTTTCCAAATGTTCGATATTTTTTTAATTCTTTATGCGACAGAAGCCTGTTTTCATTCAACACAGAATTGTTCAGAAAAACGAAAGTTGTCCAATAGAAATGCTGCGTTGCATGAAAAAACACCCAAAAATCACCACCTGTGCAATCTCGGAGCTCTTCAGAAAAAAAATCCAGTGTGGGTGTGGCCATATGTTAAGCCCCACCCCCTGCCTGCCCGCTTTACTTTGTAATAAAATGCGCCCAGACGCTTGATTTCCACAAACCGAAGAGAACAAGGGGCATAACTGGAGACACAGATTGACCTTGTCGTTATGTTGACCAACCAATAAGAGGAGGCTTCGTTTTCATTGGTTGATTAGTCCAAAAAAAAAGGTCCCTCAGACTCCATTAGAAGTAGCTTTATAAAAGTCATTACGCGTGGATCCCCCTGGACCGGGGTCTGTGAATTTTTTATTTATTTAAATTTTTTTTCCTGGTTTAGAAACTCTGAGCACATTCTCTTGCCCCCAAAAATGTGTTTTTAAATAAGTAAGTTAATATTCGAATTTTCTCAGAACTCGTTGAATAATGGCTCGAAACAACAACTACCGTTTAACTAGGACTTTTTTTGTCAAGGGTAGCCCTATTTTTATGCATTTTTTAATAAATTATATATACATTTATTTTTATTTCAGTATTGAAAAAATGTAAATTTTTGAAAAATATTTAACTTTTTTTTAACACATTAAGCATGTAATTCTTTCAGTTCTGAAGTAAACATACATGTATATATTATTTAAATATTTAAAAAAATTTAAATAGCTCATATAGTTTAGAATTTTTATATATATATATTTATAGTATTTTCTGTGTATTCCATTTTTGTATGGGTGGATTGCTGATACGTTACATTGGCCAGACGTGCCGCTTGTACAGAAAACTCCAGAACAGTTTGAGAACTATCTGAACACACCATGTATGCCCAGGGATATGTTTAGCCTATGGCTCGATCCCAAATTGCACTCCGTTAAACATGTAATGTTCCCTTTAGGTGCTGATGCCAGTATTTCATGGCCTGCGTAGTGCACTGCATGGGGAGTAGGGAGCCATTTTCAGTCTGAGTCTCGCCGCCTGACTCGACAGTGATGGTGCCAGTGTTTCATTTTTTCTTTTTTCTTTCCTTTCTTTTCTGCGTCCTCCATTTTGATGGCACAGATCACATATGCTGCATGCTTAGCGCCTCTCGATGCCACCTGCTGTGTACGAGATGCTACTGCAGCTTACATGCACTACCTGTGGTGGTCACCAGAAGGCGCCACACGCGAGAGAGGCCCTTCCAAGTCTTTGTCAGACTGAAATTCAGCAACCGTGGCTACGTTCACATTACGAGCGTTATTGTGCTTATCTAACGGAACCTTTCTCTACCTGATCGTTCTTCCCTTTCCGTTCACACCCGTGCGCGTAACCGACCCATAATCTGTCGCTAGTGTGAACACAACCCGTGCCCCCGAAAGGACCGAGTCGAAGTCGCTGCCACACTGGACTATGCCCACGGTGATCTGAGCATGCGCAGCGGTGTGTAATTATCATTTGTTCGGAGATATTTCCAACATAGGAAGGTGGAAGTGGTCAGATCTTCATTTTTGGGGCTGTAAAAAAAAATCCGATTCGTGCTGCTTGAACCTGTAATGTGAACGCAGCCTACGGAGGGGCCTTCTGACCCATCGTACAGCAGAGGAGACGCTACTTTTACTCTTTGTTTACGTGATTTTTGTTTTGGAGGAAGGAAGGAGGAAAAAAAACACCAGATGAAACCTGATGCCTGATGTTTCATTTGTAAAAGTTGCCTAAAAAAAAGTTTTTTTTTGTATGAAAGAAGGGACCAGAGTTGTACTGAGAGGAATGGACTGTAACATATCGCTCTGACCGTCTGCCTGACCTTTGTGCCCAAGAATAGCACCTTTTCTGGGGTTCGCGAAACTTTTATTTTGTTTTTCGGCGGACCCGCACCACGGCACCTTGGATCAGTTCAGTCTCGCTGAGCACAGAGGGCGGACAGACGGCAGACTCCACTGTGTGTGTGAGCGTGTGTGTGAGTGTGAGCTGTTACGTGTTTGTATTTCTGCAACTTCCTCCTCAACACACACTACCGTTCAAAAGTTTGGGGTCGTTCACTGTGACGTGATCCAGTGTTATATACATACACACGTCATTTATTTCATATGACGAGTATTTTGGGAACAACAGTAAGTTATGAAACGATGATCCGTTTACAGTGTTGATCACGTACTAGAATATTAATTTTACTACATTCTGCATATTAACGGGACCGTCGTCCGTTCAGATTCCATAATGCAATTGTTGAGATACAAAGTCATCGGATGTGGTTTTATGTGACCGGAACCAGGATGTGTACAATTATTACTATAATTATATTAATATTTTGTAATATTATTAACATAAATAGTTTATATTAATTTTTCCCCCTTAATTTCCCAGATTTTTTCCCCCCACAGGGCTGATACAGAATACGATTTTTTTTCCGAATTATTCTTTTTGGGGTTTTTTTCGCCTTAGATGGGTGTTTCCCTTTTGTGCTAGCGCCCCCTGAAGTAGGGAAGACACGAAGCACTTTTTTAACAATTGCTTGACAACCATTTTGGCAAAAAAAAAAAAAGTGGAAATTTGTATGGTAAGTTGACCTCTAGGATCACATGACCTTAACTCATTTAGCAACTAGCGCCACCTGCTGCATAATGCCAGTCAAGTTTAACAAGCTTCAGATGCGCCGCTACCACACACTTGCTTTGGATGCGCATCACATTTTGTGACCTTGTCCATAGAAGCTGCTGTAACGGACGCATTTGTGTGTCAAACCCCTTAAGCTAAACGTGTTTGTGGCAGTTATTACGCACTGAAATGTCCTGTGTGGCCTTTAGTATGTGTAAGGACACGCGATGGTCTGAATTCTGCCAAGATATTTGAGTCCGGGATCTGATGATGCGTTATTTTTCTAATTTTACCTCATTTTTCAGCTTATTGAAATGAGTATGTTCTTTTTTTTTCTAATCCAGGTAGATGTAGCCCACATTTCTGTGTTTTAAAAGGTTTTTTTTTTTTGTATCAGCAAGTGTGCATTAAAATTTTTTTTATCTCCATTGGCCTACAAACCCCACATTGGTGCAGCCCTAGTAAAAGTAGTCTAAAAAAAGTGATAAACTGGAAAAACAAAGTTTGAAGTCACTGTTTTTCCACCACAAATCAGTTTTTAAAAAATTGAGGCCAAGTGTATTCGTAGCCATTATGGGTAATAACTGTGTGAACGTCTGGTTCCTATAGGTTTCTATAGAACTGAGCATTTCGCATCAAACCACTCTGAATTACTGTCTTAACCATTTCATTATTAGAACTGTTCCCCTTTCATTTCGCTAGAACGTCAGCCTTGTTCTCCATCTTTAGAACCGACAGTACGTCCTAGACGTTCTAGGAGTGACCAGCTACAGGCCTCCATCTACCAGCCTGCAGGGTTTAGCTCCAACCTTGACGGAACACACCTCCAGGTCCTCAAGGCCCATTAGGGAGCGTCCGAGCCAGCTGTGCTGGAACTGAGCTCTATGCAGCGGTAGATCTTCAGGCCTGGAGTTGGGCCACGTCTGGACCACACGCTGAGCATTTCCCGCGATCAGACAGCTTCGATATGGTTGTAGAGGGGGATTTCCACACTTTTGAACGGTGGTGTAGATCCTCCACGGGGTGCTGCGTACTGCAGATAAATTCCCAAAACGGTGAGAGAGGACGGAGCGGCGTCGGCCGTTGGAATTTTTTCAGTACTTTTCAGTCTGAATACACACGGACTCTTCTCTCCGAATGCCTGCAATGATTTACCTCTTCTATTCCCCCGATACCCCAGCAGACATCCTGCCTTTAACCCCTTTCCCTCAGCGCGGCACCCTGATGCGCTGACGTTTTATAATAAAAAGCAAAAAGGAGAAAAAAGAAAAGGAAAAAAAATTAAATCACAATATATACAGATACAGTATCGCAGTAAAATACCTGTTAAATAGTGCAGAATGCAGTTTTACGGGGTGGGGAATCAGAAGAGTTCACTTTAAAACCACACGAAATGAGAAGGGAGTGTAAACTCCTGCAGATTGTGTTTTTTTAATTTTTTTTTTTTTTAATTATTAAAAGTTTTTTTTATTCCTTTTGCAGCGTTTTTCGTGTGTGTTGCAGGAGTCTACCACGAACCCTGCTTTTCACTTTCTATGACTATATACCTATACAATATACAAAGATATATACTGTATATTATATAGAAGCACTAATGGAAATTTGATTGTTCTAGTTGTGCACTCACAGCATGAGTTGTAACCCAGAAGCTGCTTCTCGAGTCCAGCGCAGCGGTGTGTGTGTGTTCAGCCCCCCCCCAATTGCCCTAGCTGTGCTCATGCAGTGACATTGTTATGCCAGTGCCCATCCAGTCCACTCCATTCAGTCTGTGTTCAGAGTGCCAATAACTTTGTGAATCCCTAACTGTGACCCAATATTATCAAAATGTAATTGCACATTAACTACTGTAAAGAAAAAAAAATGTAAGAAAGAAAGAAGTCAAAAGAGAACATCTGGATATCTTAATAAAAAGGTTTGTAACAAACGTTTTTGTGTGTGTGTGTGTGTGTGTCCATGTAGACTGAGTTCTATTTTACTGTTGTTCCTGGGTACAGAGTGTGTTTTCCCGATCCCTTATGGCTAAAATCAGTAGAACACAGCTGTCGTTACACAAAAAAACGTTGCTTCTGTGCTCAGGACGATGACATTTCGAAATGTATCAGTTTTTAAGAACATCCTCCACTCACTTTAAACGCTAAGGAGACTTCTGGAACTGTTAGAAGTTTCTAGAATAGTCCAGAATTTTCTTAAACTTTCTGGAATCTTTTAGAACGTTTTGGGACAGTCCAAAAAAGACCAGAATTTGCTAGTTTTGTCACTATAAATATTTGTCACTAGCCCAACATTTGTGGGCTGTGGTCATAAAATCAAAAGTTTGTGACGAAGCCGTTTTGCACAGGGGTTAGACATAAGCAGCTGAAAAATAACAGTTAGAAGCCGGGAACAAAAACTGTAACACTGTGTTGTTCTGGTTGACTTTTGGGTTTTTTTCCTGAGTGTAAATAGAAAAAACATGCACCTGAAAAGCAAATTTTTTGTAAAAGTTTTGTAATAAACATTTATGAGGACAAGGTTTTTAATATATATATATATATATATATATATATATATATATGTTCGTTTGTGTGTATGTGTGTTTCCGAAAAAACACTCCATGTCTCCCAGAGGGTCTTTAACATA
>JBBPDA010000030.1:2886140-2900746 GCA_037974385.1 Arnoldichthys spilopterus
TATATTTTTTTTTTTTTTTATTATTATTATTTTTTAATTTCTTAATTTTATTTTTACTTTTATTTTATATTCATTCTTAACTCTCATGTTCTTCTGCTGAGTTTTCTGGTTCTTCTTGTCCAACACATCTCATTGTACTGTTGACCCAACACCAACATACATATGATCCATAAACTGAACTTGAACTTGTTTTGTAAACAAAGGCCTCTATCAAACGGTCGAGATTTCTCTTTAGTAAAAATCGAATAAAATCCTTGCGTTCTCAGAACGAATCCATAAAACGACGTCAAATCTGTAAACATCAGCAACTAGCGGCCTTTTTCTAACTTCAGGTGAGGAATCTGGCTGAAAAGGCCTGATTACAGACACAGTGAAATCCAGTGCATTTCTTGACCAAAACTAACTTAAACTAAGTGTCAGTGATGAAACAATCAGGTTGAGTTAAGCTCAGTGAATGTTTCAATACAAAATAGGGACTCAAAATGTGCTCGACCACATAACTGACCAGAACACTAAAGGGTGAATGAACTCAATATGCAAGTTCTGTCCAATTTCAAATAATTAGTAGAAAATATGAAAAAAAAAGAATATTATAAGCATGTCAGTTCAGAGGTTCGGAGACACAATAAACAGCCGTCATGCCTCAAAGTTACAAAAGCAATGATCTAATCTTGAAGCAGAAAAAATAATTTAAAAAAATAAGTAGATAATTAAGGTGCCTATGTCAAAATACTTGGAAAATGAAATAAAATATACAAAATCATTTTTTGCTGCATAATTTCACAGTTTAATTCTACACTGTTGTTGTCATTGTAAATTAAATAGCAAAGAATATTGTAACAGGTACAATTTGTCATATATATATATATATATATATATATATATATTAAAAAAAACCAAAGATTTTTTTAAAGCTTAATTTTTCCAACTTTTTTCCAACACAGCATTGTTGAATCATTGAATGGCTCTGTTGGTAATTGCTACTGTTCAGTCCAAAAAGTCATATTTATTTTCTTGCTGTAAAAAAAGAGTAGTATACATTATACTTATATAAGGGATAGTGACAGCCCTATACAAAACCTATGCCAAATACTGTGCAAGGTGAAGACATCATACAAAAAGGCCAACGCATCAACACACAAACACATCATAACCTAATCAACATGTACACACCCACACCCACACACTACACACAAACACACACATTGGTTCCTGGACTCCAATAAAAGCAAACTAAGTTTGAACATTACGGAGGACTTAAAAACTCGTATGGGGCAAAAGTTAAATATATGCGTAAGCACAATAATAAGATAGGATAGCAGCCTGAAAGCCTTCATTTGAGTTTTTTTTAACTAAGAAAAGAGAAAAAGCTGAAAAAGAAAGTAAACCATCTATACCAGATCAAACTGGGAGTAAAATACATAAAATACATTCAGGAAGACATTAAGAGAAAGGACTTTGGCCAAGTTAGAGAAAATGGACCAAAGGGGAAAAGAGAAACTAATACTGGTATAAAAGCATCATTCACATGTATAACATCCCATGTGTATTTTTTTGTACATGTGTGTATGTGTATTGGGTGAGTGAGTAACCACAACAATCACTGGAGCACATGGAGTAGCGAAGATGGTGTGGCATGAAATGAAAGAGGGTATTTTTCAGCTACCCAGGGGCAGGCACAGAAGATAGAGTAATATACGATGAGAGCCAAGAGTCTCACTTCTGGCCTATTATATATTTGCATTAAATATGCATTTTAAGTCATGAAGGCACATAGTGTATACTCTAGATATCGCATATCTAGAGCATTTCAATAATTTTAGTGTTTGAAAGTAAAAATGTATTTTTAAATACATTGTCAAACACATTGTCAGAGTTTTAAACACTTAAAATGGATATTTACCCTGGGTGTTATGACCCTTACAAAAAGGGAAGTAAATAGATTTTTACTTTGTTTTTACATTGTCAATTCTTGGGCCGATATTATTTCCAGGTTGGGAGCTATATGTAGGAATAATATTTCCCTTAATATTTCACTTAACAAGTTATTCAAAGTACCATATTCTTAACCCCTTTAAACTGCAAGGATGTGTATGTGGACCAACACTTTATTTCTTTTATGTCATTTACTACACAGCATACAAAGACTCACAGCAGCTCCTGGATATTCCATATCAGTTACTGAATACTAGGTATAAGGTTGACTGACTCATTAATAACCTTGTAGTTTAAGGGGTTAATCTCTAAATAACACATTCTACAATATTTTACTTTTTTTTTTAATTAAACGTGCTCAACTGCACAGTTGTTTTTCACGAGAAGATAAAAGATTTTTTTCTAATAGAATGCCATGTTTATCACACGCAAAGGCAGCAATGAGCGAGCTGTCAAGGAGGAGAAGAGGACTGACAGACAGTGGGAAAGAGAGAGGACAAAAGCGAAAGAGGAAAGGAGACAGGGAAAAGTGACAGGATGAAAGTGCTCACTTGGTTGTCTGCTGGGAGTCGAGGCATGGAAGCAGCCCTGCCGTGGCCTTCCATCGGCAGGAAGTGCTCAGTGTCCGAGAACCCGTCCCGCCCCATCTCTCTCATCTCTACCGTCTGCAGAAACAGAGGGAGAGTATGTGTGACTGGCCGGGGACAGCAGACCCAGAGGGGAGGCCAGGAGACAGGCCTGAACCCCGCAGACAGCAGGAGACCTTTCTGAGGAGATGTGTTATGCGGCAGGACAGTCCAGCCCCAGCCTCTGCTCTTTGCCCTCACTGTTGGTTGAGAATAGGCTCCTATAAAAATCGCAATTCACCTTATTCACATGCCAACCATTTTGCTTACTATGCTTTTAAAAAGCCAAAAGTCTGAATCGTTTCCTATATTTTAACCTTCTCATGATTGTGATTGGTCCAAATCAGTTAAAACTGACTATTTGTCATTCTGAACACACCCCATTACAGAAAGTGCACCACAGCAAAATGTGACCTCTACATTTAACTCATCTACACATGGAGGAGTGGGCAGCGGGGGAGCAGCGTAGTGGAACAGTACCTTGCTCAAGCGTACCTCAGTGGTACCTGGGCCAGGACTTGAACCTGCAAGCCTCCAATCAGAGGGGCAAGTCCCTAACCACTAGGCCACCACTCGATCACTTGTGTCAGGGCATGGAGAAAGAGTTCTTCAGTTTCCATATGTAGATTTCAGCATAAGGCCAAAGCGGATTAGAAAGATATGTCTCAAATGTAAAGTGCATTACAAATTAAATGTATTATTATTATTATTTATATTATTATTATTAGATATATACATTTTTATATTTACAACATTTACATGTTTGATGGAAAAGCAAGCACTGCAGAGCCACTTTTATTTGTGTGATTCCATTGGGAGATGTATTGTACTGTCACTGTTTGGATGATTTACTAGAAGTCTCTCTTAACTTCATCTTTTAAATGTTTTTCTTAATCTTAATTATTCAGATATGTGTTCTGGCCAATCAGAATGACATATCACCTCACCTTTAAAAGGCAGGGTTGCATGATCTGTGGTACATTGCTATTATAATGACATTTATGTGGCAAACCAGATTGGTTTTTCGGACCTGCTCATGTGCAAATTAAAAATGCCCAAGCGCATCATTTATGGGAGCAGCACTGTTCAGTGCACTTGGTGCACTTTAAGTGTGTACCTATGTCTATAACAGGCATTTGCATGTTACTAAAGAAGAGGAAGATCCACATCAAGACTCTTTTCAGTCCTGGCTCCTCAGTGGTGAAATAAACTTCCTCTTGTCATCAGAACTGCTGAGTCCCTCACTGTCTTTAAGCGAGGACTCAGAACGCACCTCATCACGGAATATCTTGGAAACTAACCAGCCTCATATTACTGCACATATGTTGTTACTGTCTATTGTTTATTGTTTACTATTCTATACTTTTTTTTGGGTTTACATGTTTGGCATGGTTTGTTATGGTGTGTAACTTAGCTAGTAGCATCTCAACAGAACGACAGCTGTTGACTGGTTTAGCCCTACAGACAGAAGAACAGACCTGGACCACACAGCACTGTTGTCTGTCACTCTGGATAAGAGCGTCTGCTAAATGCTATAAATGTAAAACGTGCTGCTCAAATATGGTTTAATAATACCCCACTGAGTTTTTGGTCAAAAGTGCAATGTCATTTCACTGCCTTAAAATAGCAACACGTCGACAATGCGCCAAGCCTTGCCTCATTCAAAAAGCAGCATTCTTACGAGCAAGAAATGAATAATTTATTTAAAATTATTTATTTGGAAACGTGTTCGCATGGCGTGAAATAGAGGCATATGGCGGAAAGAAACTACCAAAAACATTTGGCATCTCACTTTCCAGTGGTGCAGTTTAGAGCCCTAAATTGAATTAAATTAATGTAGCTGTCTGTAAAAAAATGGACCTGAATTTTATAAATCTCCCAACAAAAACTATTAAAATGGAATTACATTAAAATTAAGACTGAAGATTGCATCTGCATTTGTAGTTAAGAGTAAGTTAGCAAGCTTGCTAGCACTAAGGGTTAGGTTACTGACCGCTAGACTCACTGTTTGACATGCAGTGGTGATGTTTTTTATAATGACTAAGTGACTATTTGATCAGAAGATATAATCAGCTATTATTATTATTATATTATATGTTAGTAATATGACGTTTATACAGCAAAGTCCAACTAGCGAGCTAGCAAGATATCATAATTAGCATTCTTTGTCAGCTGAATGCATGTCCAGCTAATTAATAACTTTTTTCTATGCTTTAGTGTAATTACCAATATGGCCACCATGTGAATAAGGTCAGTTTGTGTTTGGACAGATACATAGGTCAAGTTATAGCAAACTGCAGGTCATAAATAAGAGGGCAGTGTAAAGTACTGTTAGCATTGCAACCACTCACAGGCACTCGCACTTTCTCAACATGACATTCATATTGAAATGGCTTTTCAAGACGCCAGTTCAACTGCAATGGAATGTCAGAAATGATCACAATTAATTTTAACACTATTCAGTGAAGATCAGGTGTATTTTTTGAACAAACTGTAATTTTCATGCTATTTTCTAATGTGAAAATAAATCATATGTTGTTTTTAATGTCTATATGACACTATTGTGTAAAATGTTCCTCTGTGTATTCACTTCATGGCCAAAATAATTTTAATCATACCAAAATGATTTCTTAAAGAACTGTAATGAAATTATTGAGAGGTCGGAAATTTACACCTCAAAGACACACACACACACACACACACACACACAGAAGAGTGGTACTCCATCCAACCATCATAAATTTCAAAATTCCAAAGTAAGCAGAGGCAGGCGGGAGTGCCTTTGGAGGTCCAGAGGGGTTCAAACACCCCTCCCAGACAGCTGAGCATGAGTGAGCTTATGAAATGGAATGACTGTTTGACGCTCAGTGGATACAGAGAAACTGCAAGAAAAACAGGTGTGAGAGGAGAGAGAATGGCTGAGTTTAATAGTGGAAGATGGTCCACGGAGTCCAGACTCAGTTACTTGTCTGCTGTATGCACATGGAGGGGTGGCAGACAGACTGGTCCATCAGAGCCATGGTCACTCCAGCAATATACTCACCCCAAACAGAATAGAAACAGCTCTGTTAACAAACACTGCTGGAAGCAGCAAACATTTATTGGGCAAAATCTCCAGTGCACATAAATGTGGAGTAGGACGATGCTATAAAGTCTCATAGATGCTGTTAAAATCCTGCTGTTGTGTGAGCGCTAAAATAAAAGTGGAATCCAAATATGACGCATAAATCTAAAGAACCGTTCACACTAGAAAACAAAACGTCTCAATGGTGAATTAAAGACCTTACCTCCTTTAAAGTAGTCAGTGTGTGTACATGTCCACGTTGGTCAAGGTCAAATAAATCAGCATGTGGAATTAGAGCTTGTTGTGGATCTAGTGTGTTTTCTATTACTTCATAAAAGAAGCTACATGCTGCCCTTATTGTTGGATGAACCACGATAATGTCTATGCCACACTCATGTATAACGCAATTCACATCGCTACGAAAAGGTGTGTTACTGATTGGTGTGATCAGAATAACGATAATAGGCCAATAATAGGCCATTATTTGTGTTTTAATGCTTAAAATGTAAATTATGACAGGTGAGAAAAATCTAACTTCCTCATGTTTTTTTTTTTGCACATCAAATCAAAACAACAGCACGAGACATTACGTCATTAAAACAGAGTACATAAAAAGCTCGTGTTGGGCATAAAATGGTTACTTTTATACTTTTCTTGCTAGATTTGAATCTCTATTCTTTATTCTTTATTCTTAAGACTAGTATTTCTGGGTGAAGCTAAACTTTGTCCAGAGAAATATAAAAATGATGTTACCAATGTTGAATTAGGGAGCTAAATATTTAATAACCGATAATGGTACAGGTTTACCAGGCTCTTGCGGTGCCACTAATGCATTCAGTGGTTGAGAGAAAGTGAAAGCACTCAAGGTTAATTTATCAATATGTGCACAGGAGCCTTTATGCACATGAACATTACATCACCACTGAGCTTCTGGCTTCACCGATACTCCATTTAAAGGAGTAGCACTGCTGAGATCCAAACAAATACAGTATGCTAGGCAAATTAACAACCTGGAACCCTAACCCTAAAGCAGTTTACTACTGTAAAATGACTTTTGAATTAAAAAAAAAAAAATGATGTCCACCTTTCGCACGTTTGTGTAAATATACATTTAGAATCTGACGCCTCCAACGCACACACAAAAAATGTAGGATAGAGGCATGATTAAAAGGAAAGTGGATATAAAACAGTGGTAATGACATTCTTTGCGATGAACTGACTGATAATTCTCTCACAGGGCCTAAGCCTTTGGTGGGTGCTCCTTTATACAGGAGGCCTCGAAGTCATAATCAGTTTTTCCTTCGAAATACAATCAAGCAGTTCACTCAGATCTTGAAAAGTCATCTCACTGTACTTTTATGACAAATTGCTTTTTGTTTGATTGCATTTTGTTAAATGTCCTTTATAGTTACACAGAGTGCTAAAAAACGTCTATTTTTTTACCCTCCAAACTAAAAAACTTGATATCTGTACTTCATCTATACATTCACAGACACTTTAACATTGGCCAAACAACATACTATTCTGGCAACATACTGTTCTAAACGTAAAAATATTAAACAGTGAGGTGTTTCAGTATCTGTAAAATCAGGTACCTGTGAGGAGGGGCGGTTCTGAGCCATGTCCTCTGGGGGTAGACCCTCTGGACTCCAGCTTCCTGCTTTCTGAGACATCTCCTGGGCTCTGGCTGTCACCCACGACTGGCTTTCTGGGATGCCTCCATCCACGGCCCTAACACACACACAGACACACACACACACACACAGATACACACACACACACACACACACACAGAGACAATTATCTTTCTCCACAACAGCAAGTGCTTGAACCGCAGGTACATCTAGACAGTAAGCTATCTTCATGCTATCAGCCTTATGACCAAGTACGATGACTGCTGTTATGTGTATTTGTGTTGATAGTGGTTAACAACAGGTACATCTGTTATAATCAGCTCATCACCCCATTTCTGGAGACGCTGGGATCAACAAAAACAAAAATGTGATTATTTTTAATCTCTCAAACTTTTATTTAACTGATAATAAAAAAATCCAATCTTTTCACTGATCAACTCATATGTATATTGTAATAATTTGATGCCTGAAACATACATTTAAAAAAACAACAGGGACAAATCATGCTAACCACTGTGTTAGCTCCTTTCCTTTCAATTACACAGTTTAATCCTTTGGGAACTGAGGAAACGAACTGTTGCAGTTCCACACGTGGATTTTTTTGCCCATTCTTGCTTTACGCAGGACCTCAACTCATGCCATGGTCACCGATGCCTCTCCCTATACTACGACACATGCTAGCTTTTGTACCTTTCACTGATAAAAGTCTGGATGGTCCATATTCATCTTTGGCACAAGCACGGTACAAAGTACAAGCTGAAAGCTGGACTCAGTAACAACAGTTTTGCAAAGTCCTCCCAAGCCCATGTGGCTATATTTATCACAGTAGCATGATGGTTAGTCATGCTGTGCCTGAAAGGTTTCTGGCTCAGTTCCTCCTCCAGGAACCAAAATTGAACCAAACCCTGAATCTTTATACAATATTATGTATTGTAGATGATAAAAGACTTCAATTCATTGTACCTTGTGTTGAGAAATGTTCTTTTTGAACTGACTGTCAATTCTCTCATGACGTTTGGCACAAAGTGCTGACCCATGACCTATTTGTGCTTGCAGAGACTGAGCCTTTGGTAATTTAAATACTCTATAAACTTTTCACTCTTATTTTGCTCCCTCCCAACTTTTTTGAGTGTGTTGCTGGCGTCAAATTCTACATTTTCTGATGTTTACAAAATACATTTAAGTTGATCAGTGAAAACATTGGCACCCTTTGAACTTTTGTCAGTTAAATAAAAGTAAAACACTGAATTTACATTAAAATGAACATTTTCACATTAATAAAATTCTGCAAATTATTACAATTATTTCTTCATTACCCTCAGCTTTCTCCAAATGCTACCTTTAAATATAAAGGCATAGAGAGAGAAAGACAAAGGTTTGCTTACAGGCTATTGGCAGGGTCTGGCTGTGGTTCAGGATGGTTGTTGAGTCCTTGCCCTGCATCCTGGGTTGGGGATGGTGGCTCCAGGCGCTGAAACATTAATGGCGTTCGATTCTGTGTAAGATACAACATGGCCTACAGCTGGTATCAGGCAAGCTGATGGGAAAATGGGAGTGGGAAGGAAAGGACGGGATACGAAGCATCCCAAGTGCAAATGGGAGAGGCTCCATCGGCAACAGCAGGTGGTCAGAACGGTCAGCCGGGAGGCATTCTGGGATTTGGAGACTGGTGGGTTAATGAGTGGATCCTCTGAGCGGAGTTATCAGGAGGCTGCCAATGGAACCATGCTGAGAAATTCATTTACTCTGGTCATTCCAGTAAATGAATGGCCTCAGTAACCAGTTGGGTGCTAAAATGAGGCATCGATAGAGCACTGAAGAGTTCTCTCTTCTAGTCTCTTCTTATCTTTGCAGTTGCTCAAATTGGGTGATGGTGAAGGTATCTAGGTTCATTTCAATTCTTTGTATGTGTATTAAACATCTCTGAGTTGCGTTAGCCATTCGAAGTCAAGAGTAATAAATATCACTACCTTACATTTACTATTAAAATGTAATGACTCATTTAATTATGAGCAGTTAGCTTTGAGGCTGCGCTACCAATGTTGTTGAGAAACGAGAGAAACCTGGCAAAAATGTAAACGTCATTCCATGCCAGCTCACCAAGGACCTCCCAGTTCATGTCATAGGTTTTCTAGAAGACAACTGACGCGATAGCTTGTACAAAATTCATAGGACCTTGCAAAATCCTTTACCTGAGGTCCAAATATGTTTGTGGTTAGGACGTTTGCCCCTCTGACCCTAATTTAATCTTTTTTATATCTTTTATGTATTAAGAGTATATACCTCCTCCGGTTTCCACCCACTGTCCAAAGGCTTGCAATAGGTTGACTGGATACTCTAAACTGCCCATAGGTGTGAGTGTGTGTGTGAATTGTTGTCTATCTATGTTGCCCTGCAAGCGTTGGCCTCCTGGTGTACTTTAGACCTACAGTCAGCTGGGATTGGCCCCAGCATCCCCACGACCCAAAATGGATAGGAGGTGTGGATAATGAATGAATGAGGTATATATACTCAATATTCTCAAACAACAAATTCAATACATTTTCAAAGAATTTTCCAGGCCTACTTTCCTCAAATTCAAGAACCCAGCAAGTCCAAGTTTGAGACATTGGTTGAAGTTAGTTACTGGTACAACGCTGTCCACTTGTAAGCTTTCCTGCCTGCTTGCAGCTCTTTAATCTACAACATTTAACCTCAATCACTCATGATTATCTCAGTTTCTCGAGGCAGCTGGCAGCTGTAAAACATTCATAAACATAAATACATGTTGCAAATTATCCTTAGGGCTTCTTAGATGTTCAATACAAATTTCAAGCCAATTCAGTGGAAAATAAGCCATTGGTGAGGCTTAAGCATTATAACATTTAGTTCAGACGTACAAACCTTAAAAACAATTAGAACTAATAGAGTATCTGGAGTTTCAGGCATTTTGCAAGGTCCCATACACTTTTTTTTTTTTTAGATTTTTTGAGAAAATTCAGGACTTTAACTGGTAAAGGTTCTAAATTCTGGTGAGTTGACATGTTATGACCCAAAAGTTAAATTATTAAAGTTAAAAAATATTTCCTCTCTATATACGAACATAACACGTGGATTTAAAGTTCAGAAACTGCACTTTCCACCAAAGTCTGATTGCGTGTAAAGTCATCCAACATGAGCAACTACCTCAGAAACACACAAATATTTTTCTCAGAAAAGCAACTAACTGGTTTCACATGTTCAAAATGAGACCCTGGGGGATACAGAATGCAAAAAGTCAAAATAAACATAACACATCACTAAGTAATCAATGGGTTTAGGCTAACAAAACATAGAATAAGCAAATCCAAGCCTCAGACAGAGTTGTTGATTGGACTGGGATTGGAAAAGTTGAAGGATAACTGGGATTAGGACAAACGGAAAAAATGCATTGTTTCAGAATCGTTAAGGATAAAATTCCATGAGTAAGACAGGAGTTCAGCTGTGATGTCGTTGATGGAGAACTATACACATTTGTATAACTTCCATAACATCCACTTAAAATATCAAGAGTTGGCCAAGAATCAGATCTCTCAACACTTGAGTAAATCACCCATGTCTCAGGTTCACTATTTGTCATATTTTACATCTTTTGCCAAGACTAGGGCTGTCATGATTGTTTATTTTAGTAATTAATGTATGTAGTAATCAATCTGATGATGGATTTTAAAAATTAAACAAAATTGAACAGCTGAACAATAACAAACCATGCATA
Organism: Arnoldichthys spilopterus; assembly: GCA_037974385.1. Classification (NCBI taxonomy): domain Eukaryota; kingdom Metazoa; phylum Chordata; class Actinopteri; order Characiformes; family Lepidarchidae; genus Arnoldichthys; species Arnoldichthys spilopterus. The sequence continues at coordinate 2,897,133 of JBBPDA010000030.1, forward strand.
ATCTTCCAAAAAATTCCAAAATACTTTCCTCGAAAAGGATAAGACGACGTAAAATGGTCCAATCAATGTCATTGCTGATTCAGCTAAATTTAAAAAAGCTATTCTTAAAACCAGCAATTGCGTTCAATCGAGTTTGAGTGACAGCCCTAGATGAGGCCTGTCGAGGCCATGGATGTTTGGAGCTTTTAAGTGAATGCATAGTTACAGGAAACACATGTGAGGAACAGTACAAAGATGCTGAAGGCCCATGTTGCATTGCATGTTAACTCACTTATACGTCAACTATACATCATTTGCATAGTCCTGTGATAACATTAAAGTGGTATTTACCTTATACTGTAAAACGCACATTAAACACAGCCAGAACAGAACAGAAGGTTTTTTCCCCAGAATTCTCCCAATTTTTTGTCAAAATTTTTATACACAGAACATATACCGATCAGCCATAAAATTAAAGCCATCTGTCTAATATTATTTAGGCCCCACTCATGCTGCCAGAACAGTAAATTGTGGAGTTAAGCCCCCATAGATTGGACTACTCTGTCCAGCATATCCCTCAGATCATCAATCAGAGATCTGCAGAATTTGGGAATAGGGACTATATGGGATTCCTCAAGCCATTCCGTTCCATTCAAACAATTTCTGAAGTGTCGAGTGCATTATCCGGCCACTGCCACATCAATGTAACATTCACATCAATGTCCGGACACAAGGTTTCCCAGCAGAGCGTTGCTCAGAGCATCACACTGCCTTTTGCCGGGTTTACTTCCTCTGGTCAGCACGGGCGCTCTAGCCAGTTTATCACAGCCAGCATGAACTTTACTGGCAATTTGTGTAGCTCCTCTGTGGGATCAGACCAGGCCAGTTAACCTTCACGTCCCATGCGCATAAATCAACCTTGGGCGCCCATGACTGTGGTGTAAATTTACAGCGTGTCCTACTTTTGACCACTTCTGGTGTGTACTAACCACTGCATACCCGGAACATGTTTCGACCCATCATTTCCTTTATTCCCCACACATCAACAACTGACTGTTGACATCAGTGTTATGGCTGATTGGTGTATGTTTTAGGACCGTGTTTAAACACTGATATGGAATTCGGACTTGAGACTTCTGAAGAACACAAACTGAGACTGTAGGGTTTTACATCCCATTGAGTACACAACTCAAACTAGTGTAGTTATGGCCAGTTCTGAGTAGAAAGAGTAAAAAGAGTTTTTTTCCGCCGTCAAAATAGCAAATTCCATAAACGTTAGTTGCGTGTTTACTTAAAATAGTCTGACCCTGTATTTCTCCCCTGTATTCCAACTCTTCCTGATTGCTGTCGCCACATCACACTGCGGTCATCCAGAATCACATGTAGCGCATTTCTACCCAGTACTGGTCATGGTCATGGTCAAAATACATACAATCCAGTTCAAGATCATTATAGTGTTGAATTAATGTGCAACTGTATGGTCCTTGTTAAGCTCGTGCCATTTTCACGTGGCCAGATTGTGTTTGGTTGGTCAATGGTCCACTTGAATGGACAGCGAAAGCCCAGACTACTGTTTGACCATTGTAGCAAGGCATGTATCAGTTAGCGATACATCACTGCTTGCAAATATGTATGAAGGAATGCAGCCCCACCAAGCAAACCACCAGTAAAGCGTCTGAGCGCTGCTTTCTTACGCGTTTACGAGGACCATACGAATGCAGCACACGTACGATGTGAAACATGATTTGATGTTTTAACTTTTTAAAAGTATGTAACAAGGCCTTAACAGTTCGATTAAAGCTAAAATACAGACACACTTTGCTTTGTCGACGTCCTGTGTGAACTCAAACGGAGTTAACACCGTAAAGCAGCCACGTTACTTACTTTAAATTAAAACATGAAACGTTTTTCTCAGTGTTGCTGTGGAATGAATGGCGCACAGATAAAAACACAGCAGAGAGTCACGATGCTGAATGCAGAGTAGGTATGGGGTGGGTGTGGCAAGAAGGACAGCGAGAGCAATAAGAAAAAAAAAAAAAAAAGAGCAAGAGAGAGTGCGGGCCGTTTTTTTAGGTTCGAGTACCTGCTCGTCTCGGAGGGCCTGGGTCCGCTTGGCTTTGCTTTGCCGGTAATACTCCATAATCATCATGGCTGCGTAGATTTTACCCACCGTCAGGTCTGTTGCTGCTGAGAAAAGGACAAGTTACCCTGCACGATTAGACGAGGGGAGATGAACCCTGAGCGAGGAAGGGTAGAGGGGATGGGTGTGGGGAACATTCAGGCGTACACACGACACGCTCTCATTCTCGTACACACGCACCGACACACGAAGAGCCAAAGGTCTTTTCACAAACTGGTTAAAATCTTTTTTTTGTTGTTTTCTTAACTGTCATTAGTCACATTATCAACACTGTATCAATATACATGATATTATTGCTGTTATTACACATAAAAAAAATACTGATCATTATTAACTATTATTTTATTGATTTATTATTATTATTTACACTTAAAATATTATTTAGACATTTTCTTTCTTTTTTTTTATCGCAAACTCTATTTTATTATTTTTCAAAGGCTTCTTTACATAACCGTATCCAGCAGACCCACTTTTTTTTTTCTCTCACTGACGTAAACCACATTTAAAAATATTCGGACTGAAGTACATTTCATAATGCAGATCAGGTACACACAGAAAAATGTTTTCGCTGCTGTTTGGCATTTCGAAGCTCGGTTCGGTCTCACCGCTCTCTATCGTTCATGGGTAGAGAGAAAAATTGCAAAAGCAACACGAGCCCATTTGTACCAAGTGTTCACCCACAGATGTATTCTTCCCTAGCAACTGTTGCTAGGTGGGAACACTTTAAAAGAGCACTAGCAAAAACTGTAGCTACAACCTAAAGGAAAACTTTGATTGTAAGTGTGAATCGATATTTAAAATGCATCGCAAACACTGAAATTAGGAATTGCATCACTGATGCAGGAATCTCGCATTCACTTGTGGAAATCAGGGTCAAAGATCTAGATCTAGATACTGGCTAATGCTATGGACACACACAGCTTTTTCCTAAAGATCTCGCACATTCTAGAGGTTGTGATTCCTAGAGGCTTATTTTGTGAGAAAATGGTGCATCAAACATTTAAAAAATTCCTACAGTGCAGTGGAGGCCTAGTGGTTAGGACATTGGCCTTTGGACCTGAAGGTTGCAGGTTTAAGTCTCGGCAAGGACACTACTGAGGTACCCTTGAGCAAGGCATGGTCCCACAATGCTGCTCCACATCTTGGACGTCGTTTTGGATAAAAGCATGAATAAATGTACTTGGACAAGTCTCTGTGGCCATGTTTAATACTTAATATACTGAACAGAATTTTGACATCACAACTGAAAATCATATCAAAATATGCATAAAACCTCAATTCTGTATAGAAACTGTATCATATCCACAAACCAAAACCCAAATTCCCTACATTTTATATATGGACAGCAACATTATTTAAATTTTGTATTTTCTGTATTTTTTTAATAACGATTCATTACGTCAAAATTGAAGTGAAAATGACTCTTTGTCGTTGTGAACACACTCAAGCACCACAATGAAATGTGACCTCTGCATTTAACCCATCACACGTGCAC
>JBBPDA010000030.1:2980075-3000575 GCA_037974385.1 Arnoldichthys spilopterus
AATGCCCATCTATGTAAAGCACATTGAATGACCGTTGTGTATGATAATGTGCTATATAAATAAACTTGCCTTGCCTTTATAATGTCACATATAACGCTCATATGATCCATGCGTCAGTCTTGCTGATGAGATAATTTGCTGATAAGTTATTGTCTCCGATGTTGTGCCAGAATAAAGACCAAAGGAAAGATGGCGGCATCCAAGACATATACTTCTGGGGGAACTTACACCACTGAGCTAATACCACGAACCAAACTCATGCTAATGCAAAAGACTAGCTATCCTAACTACTATCTCCATGACTTCAACACTGATAACTAGCTAAAATAATGTGTACAAACTACACAAACTACTTTCACATGGCTGATGTTACTCAAAGAGCCATATCAATAGCATGTGATCAAAACAAACAGATTGGAATATCATCTGGATAGATCAGCTTGAGGGTAAGAGACCATGGTTATGTTGTATGGTCCACCTCAACCACCAGTTAATGAGCTTTACCAAGGGCTCACTTCAACCATCATGGAAGTATCCAGCCACACCCTGCCCACTTTCAAAGAAATGTTTATTTAATCAGTTTGGAATATACATTTCTGCATAATTAATCATTTAAAAAATGTTGTAATTATGTTTTAATGAGAAATGCGGCTCTGTAGAGAAACTTCTTCTTTACTGTCACTGCAACACAAATATTGCCATTTTACTTATTATCCAAATTGACCAGTAAACCTTAATGTCCTTTATATGTAATGTTGATAAAATAGTGATACATCTGGGGTGTGTGTGTGTGTGTGTGTGTGTGTGTGTGTGTGTGGTGGGGGGGTAATGCAACTCATAACCATTCATCACAGTAACAATGTGCAAACAAAGGCATTAAACACTTTAGACATATCGTTTTGATCAACTAGAGGTGTAACAATGAATCAGTCTGCATCAGTAGCACATGATCTGATGTATCGATGTGACACATAAAAATCACATTTCATTGTAGTACACTTTGTTGTTATGAGTTATGGGGTGTGTTCACAATGACAAACAGTCACTTTCTCTACTGTCAGCAATGCTGAGAACAGTAAACCTAAACCTCTAAACCTTTTCTAGAACAGGGCATTTCATTTCAACCCACTCTGAATGTTACTTTTCATGTCTTAAAGAAGTCCAAACTGCTCCTTACCTAAAGGCCTGAACTGCTCGATACCGACAGGGGGCGCTGTTGACTCATCTTCACAGGGACACGCTTTAATTTCCCCATTTTGTCATACACCTATTACCGAGCAGCTTATCATATGCTACTAAAAAGAAAACTGTCATCAACCCCACGCCGGAGCCCGTTTAGCCTCGGTAAAAACAGTTTGCAGTTCAGTTTTTCTGTAAACAGTCGCACTCATATCTTCCTCTTTTAAAAGGACCAGTGTGTTGTAGATGCTCTAAACCGGACCCATTATGTTCTTCTTCATGCCTGGTATGAATAGCACCGTCCTCGTGGTGATTATGAGTCAACAGCACCCTCTAGTGGTAACACGCTATAGTGAGTAACAGCAGACAATCTTTGGTGGCACTGTCCAAATTAACACCACACAGGAAAAACAAAACGCTCTAAAAAAACATTAATTTTAGCATCTAAAAATCTTGAACATCATGAAATAAATGTCAAATTGAACTTGTGAAAGGGATTTTAGCTTAGTTAAGTCCTTAAAAAACGAGATCACGGTGTTATATTCATGTTGAACTGGGGTTATGCCAGGCGTCTGATTCCCTTATGTTTTAATGAATCCATCATGACTGAATTTTATTACAGATTTTTTAAAGATGTTATTTACTAGATTTACAAATAGCCCAAAGCAGGAAGGCATTACAAAAAAAGCTTTCGTCTGAAAATTGATCAGATCAGTCAATCAACCAATCAGCAATTTAATCATCAACCAACCAAGCAACCAACCACCCATTTAACCACCAACCATCTTACTAATATTTAATGACTATCTATCCAATCATTTAATCACCCACCAATTAACCAGCCAACCAACCAGCTAGTCATTCAATTGCCAACCAACCATTTAATTACCAACCACCCATTTAACTACAAACCATCTAACCAGCCATTTACTCACCAACCATCCAGCCAATCACCAAACATCTAGCCAGCCGTCAACCAACCACATCGATATTCTAAAATTATATATTATATATCATATGACTAAAATGAAGGCAGCTATAGAGAAAACGGACAGTATTTACGCTCCCGTACAACAGATGGCGCTGTGTGGAACGAGCAAGTAATCTAAAAACTACATTACCCACAATTCTCAGCCATTTCAGTATGGCGCCCCCCTGGTCAGCAATGTTATTCAGAACCACTAGGAAACTATGTTAAATTGCATCATTTTAATTAAAATATGTCAGTTTTTTAGTGTGTGTACAGAAGCATGATGCAGGTAATGAGAGCGCTGAGGCAGTTTGAGAGGAACAGGCCGCTCGGAGCGGTGATCTGCTTCCGATGTGTGTCGGACACTTCTCCGTTTAGAGGTGCGGTAGGGTTCAGTGAGGGTAAGGGAGTTAAAGGAGAGCAGAGCTGGCTGTGTGGATCCTCTGTAGCTGTGGTAGAGACAGTGCGGGGACACGTTGAGGTGAGAGAGAACTTCATCACAGAAGAAGAGGAGAATGCTCTGCTGAAAGAGCTGGAGCCAGGACTGAAGAAGAAGAGATATGAATTCGACCACTGGGATGATGTGAGTACCGGTGTTGAGATTCGATCACTTCAGCCATTACATTAAAACCACCTGCCTGATGTTGGGTAGCTCCATCCCATGCTGCTGGAACAGCTCTGACTGTGGTGCACTGTGTGCTCTTCTGTGGGATCAGACCACACAGGCTAGCCTTCACTCCACACATGCATCAGTGAGCTTTCGTGTGCCCATGAGCCAGTCGTCCTTCCTTGGATCACTTTTGGTAGGTACTAACTACCGCACACCTGAAACACTCCACACAACCTGCTGTTTTGGAGATGCACTGACTCAGTTGTCCAGTCATCACAATAAGGCCCTGGTCAAAGTGGCTTAGATTCTTGCGTGTGCCCATGTTTCTTGCTTCCAGCACATCAACTTCGAGAACTGACTGTTCACTTGCTGCCTAGTATATCCCACCCCCTTGACAGATGCCATTGTAATGAAATAACTAGATAGTCAATGCTGTTATATATATATATATATATATATATATATGTAATTTCATGGAACTTGTTTATTTTTTAACCCTGTACCAGGGTTTAAGGCTAAATGGGTACTTTAATGGCTTGTCTGAGAACAGCTTACAGCTGTGTATGGAATTTTAATTGAAAAGCCGTCATCTAGACCTAAAAGTTTGAAAATGTAGTTTTTTTTAATAATGTAGACTCTAATTTCTTAATAAATCTTGCATGATTGAGGAAGTTCAACAGCCAAACCCCTAGTGTCCAATACAGGTTTTGAGTGATTCACTCACATAACTCAACATTATGAGCTGGTCTCCCAGACATGCATTAAACCTACTCTTGGACTAAACCGCAGTGTCATTGATGAGTCGCCATTGGAAATTCCTTTTTATTCATGCTAAGGTTTAATCTGGGTCTGGGAAACTGGCTCACATTTAGTCTAGGCTTAGGCTAAATCTGGTAACTGTTTTATAGTTTAGAATAATGTAATATTACTATAATATGCATTATCCCTCATTGTATCTTTGCTTGAACTGTCCATCCAGGCCATTCATGGTTACAGAGAGACGGAACGGCTGCAGTGGGGGAGTGTGTGTGCCGGTATCTTGGGCCGCGTTAGAGCCACTGCTTTTCCAGAAGGAAGTCCCTTGCTGGGGCCTGTGCACGTCTTGGATCTCGACAAGGCCGGCTACATCAAACCTCATGTGGACAGTGTAAAAGTATGTCTTCCCATTACAACGGCTTCTGGTCAGACCTTCTAGCGTTTCTGTGTCTTCCGCTAGAATGTTTTTTAAATAATAATAAAAAATTATTATTTGCAAATATAAATTTGCATGCCCCAAACTGGGAATGCCTCCAAGCACGGCACATGATGAATTATGCCATAGAACCACATTTGGTTCACTAAGCCTTTGAGTGCATGGTTCTTGGCCAGTGGTGGCCTAGTGGCCTGGAGCTTCCCCTTGTAAACAGAAGGTCCCGGCCCTGGTACCACGGAGCAAATACCTTTACATCAGCTAACGGACACCCACACTACCTACCACTGACCTCAATTATGGGGAGGGACATTGAGAGGTATTGCTCTCTTTGGATTCCTGGCCACCAATGTCTTTGGCTTTGCAAGAGATCAAACTGATACAGACGAAAGGGCCAAATCTTTGATGACGAGCTTAAGATTTGAACAGCATGAGTGTGATCTATACATTTCTTTACTGGCATCTTTCCAGTTCTGTGGAAGCACCATTGCTGGCCTCAATCTTTTATCAGACAGCATAATGCGCTTGGTCCCAGAGGAGAACTCGGCAGATTGGGTGGATTTGCTTCTAAGTCGTCGTTCTCTCTACATCATAAGGTCAGTTCTGGTCTACATTTACTTTCTCTTCTGCATTATCTAAAGCAATATTTCTGAAGATGTTTCACAATTTTTCCCCTTTACCATAAACAACCAGACATATTTTGGTGTTTTGGTGGAGTTTTTTCAATGGAGCAGCAAGGCTAGTGTGGATAAAAAGTAACGGAGCCTAAAACTCCTTGAAGGGCTCATATCCTGCAGCTTTCTTTTTATTTCTGACTAAATTCGCTCCCAAAAAATTGTCTAAATTCTGTATGCCCTTTTCTTAATCCTTAGAAGCACACCAGGTTTGTACAGGACGTCCCACTACGATTTTTATTTCAAAATGTGAGATATTGGCTCTGGTTTTTGGTACTGATTGAGGCCTGCATGATGCTGTTAGCTACGTTAGCCTCCAAGCTCCAGTGCAGAATTGAAGTAGCGAACTTCAGACACCGAATGGCTGATGGATGTACTGTTACTTTAAGTCAGCTGATGTTTTCTGACCTCACACTTGAATGCGCTTAACGATCGGCTTCGTCTCACCCTTACAGGGATGAAGCTCGCTTTAAATTCACACACGAGATCCTGAAGGACGAAGATTCTTTCTTCTTAGGACAGAAGGTGCCTCGCCATCGCCGTATCTCTGTTATTTGCCGGAACCTTCCGGTTTAGATGACTAGGCGAAGGACTTTTTACGCTGCAACAACATTTTGGATTGTATTGAAGGATTTGTTGAAGTTGTGGCATTACATTAGATATAGATCTTTCTGATTATGCTCAAAGTGCAGCAAATACATTTTGTTTGCAAAAATGTGACTGAATGTGTGATGAGGGCTATTTAAAAACACTGAACAGTGATAATAGAAAACCTTTGTAAAAATATTTATATTAAGTCCAACGTTTTCCTCCAAGAGGGTCTTTTTAGAAAAATTGGAGTGAGTGCTGATCTAGAAGCAGTTTTGTGGCAACAGTCATAAATACAGTAATAAAATCTGAAGCAAGATCACATCTTTAAAATGGCTCGCTGTGGCGGTGAAGTTTTGTTCATTTATTCAAAAGGGTTTTATGTATAGATATTAATGTTTCAAAACATATAGTTAATTTCTTAGTACATATATAATCTATGTAAAACCTAACCTGGAAAAACAGTCAATTTGAATGTTGTGATGTCACAAAAACCACATATACCTATTTAACCTACAAATGGTATGGGCAGTGGTGGCCTAGTGGTGAGGACGCTGCCTTTGGGAACTGAAGATAGCCCCGGGCACTACTGAGGTACCCTTGAGTAAGGTACCGTCCCACTACACTGCCCACCGGGCACTGTGTGCTGGGTTAAATGCAAAGGTCACATTTCGTTGTGGTGCTTGAGTGTGTTCACAATGACAAACAGTCACTTTCACTATTAAATGCTTAGCCCTGCTCATATACTCTAAAGTTAGGATGCAGTATGCATGCTGATACTTGAACTGGTGTGCCACCAACTTGCACCAGAAGTAGCTTTTTAACAAAGGAGTTTTGGAAGCAGAGGCAGTTCTTACCAAGAAGGGCTGCAAAATAGATTTTCACACCACTTTTCACTGCCCTAAATGAAGTGAAAGTAAGCAGCCCACTTAAACACTGAGTCTGCACTTGGAAACACCTCAACTTGTGGAAGCTAAAATGTAGCTTAAAAGACCAGTGTGCAGATTTAGTTCGTCCTTAAGGATAAGCACAAAAATAACGAGTATGTTTTATTACAGTTTGGTAACAGTTCACTGGAAATAATGACAATTTTAACTAAACTTGTGGTGGAAATTTAAAAAAAAAAAAAAAAAAAAAAAAGCATCTGGTTTAAACCCATAAAAAGATTTTTAGCTTTGTCGTTAATGATGTGTCTCTGAGCCAGAGGACATCGATATTGAATGAGAATTATCACCAAAAACATATCTTGCAATTCTTAATCATACTCCTAGTTTCTCTAAGCCTTTTAAATCACACACCAGCTCATCAGCTATTTGTCAAGCCCTTGATGAGCCAAGTGAGATGCGTGGAGTAGAAAACCTCTTTCCAACAATGGTACTGAGGAGCTAGTTTGCTCCAAAATTTCCTTCCATGAAGACTTTCCCAGAGGTCTTCAAGCATTGCAGTCCACTTAAACCTTAAATCAATATAAGTAGTCAAACACTAAAGCAGATTGGATCTACAGGCCAGAGCACAAAGACCCGTATTCTCCCAACAAACACAAAAGAACCAAAGCTTTGGCTGGAAAGCTCTACTCCATTCATACTGGTTCGAATCTGATGAGCTCGATCCACTCACACTGGTTCAATTTAACTCTGTACTTCCACTGAAATAGGTAAAGGCTTTTACCCTTTTCTTACCCAATAGACATTTACCCATCAATCTCCAAAGAACACAAACATTAATGCTGACAGTGGGCTTAATTCCAGAACAAGTCAAAACCATGGTGAATAGTAGGGGATCATTAAGAAAAAACCCCAGTGAGCCATGGACCCAGGTTTTTCCATCAAACAGGTTGGGTTGATGTGCTGTAGCAGTTTGTGTTTGTTTGAAATCTCTACATCAACAGTTCTAGATTATTCTCATCATATTTCCCCCCACAATTCACCAGGTCATACAATGCTTCCACCAACTCTCATACACTGTTCTAGAAATTCTCCCTAATTCACATTTTTCGGGTATCCACTCAGCCATGCTGTTCTAGAATGTTCTCTTCAAACCACTGGTTTGACTTTTTAGAAAGTAGCCAATTGCGATTGCTGGAGAACAGTGGGGGACCAAGCTGAGTACAAGATTAAGTTATCGGACTAACTTTGAAATACTTCCATAGACTCAAAGCTTGCTGCTACCATTAGCATCTTCGTGTGTGTGTTCGTGAATTCGGGTTCAGTGTGCTCTGGCCTTGATTAGCGTGAAGCTTTACTCTGTGAGGTAGAAGTGCATCTTGTCGTTGATGTTCTTCCTCTCTGGGTTAAGTTTCTTGAGGATTTGGGCAAGAACGTTGACAGTCTGCTCGCTGCTCAGACCTGTGCGCTTGGTCTGGAATTTCTTCAGTAGGTCCTTGGTGGTCATGGGTTTCCTGATCAAGTACCGGCGCACGGCATCCTCGGTCAGCTGCACATCACTGAGAGAGAAAAGGAGGGTCAGACAGAGAATGGATTCTTCCTTTCTGTGCGTTTGAAATGACGTGCTTTTTGAAAGAAGTTCCTGAACTACTTTCTACTACTAAGACGAGAAACAAAAAACTTGAATGCCTGCTTAAAATGTTTAAAGTTAGGCATGCGATGGAATGTAAGAGGCTAATATTTCATAATATTTTTTTTTATTAAAAAATAACCAGTGCATCTCTTTTGAAACACTCCTATTACTTGCCATGTTGAGGCAATTCCATGAAATGACATTTGCAAGAAGTAAGAGCTCTTTATAAATTCCGACTGTGTAAAAATGGTGGCCATTCAAGTGTTTTCCCCCCCACTGGAAGTCAGAAACTCCCCAGTTCCCACTTAGCCATGAACACAATTAAAAGCCATACACCCCCCACACCCCTAAGGTAGTGAATGGCATTATTGTTTTATTTAAAAGTACCTCTAACTCTAAATCGAACTCAAATCTAACTGAACTCCCATCCCTACTCACTGCAACCATGTGCTGAGTGAAGAACAGGACATAGCTGCTAGCGTTAGCAGGGAACAACAGCAGACGACAGTACAGAGACACTAAGCACGGAGTTGAACTACACAAGTTCAGTGTGAGTACAGAGACAGTGAGTAACAGTAAACCTGAACAGTAATGATTATTTGTACATGTTTTATCAGTAATTATTACAATTATAGTGATTATTGTTTTTTATCATAACTGTTGTTTCCCCATGCCTACCTGGAGCTGGGGGTAGATTTGCCAGATGCTGGCTGAGGAGTGCTCTTCCCCGACGGGCTCTGGGAGCTGGGGTCCATCTTTAGCCTTTTAGCAGCTGGAGTGTCTGAACTGGACGTAGCTGCCTGCCGCTTACCTGAGGGTTCAGAACACAAAAGGGGAATGTGATTCACATGGTTTACCACCAATGGTGTTGGACATATCCCATAGAGATTGTTTGGTACGCATCAACCCTTCAAGCCCTGCTCTAAAAAAACGGCTTCCCCTATATAGAAATGACTGATGTAAGGATTTTATGGACACTACTTCTAATGGATACATTCGGACTAATCTTATGCATGCATCCAAATCAATAAACAGAATTATTACATTACAAAATATTCTTTCTTTAGCACGAACAGCAATATGTTTAATGTCACTCTCTTATTTATCTTAATTATCTTGTTGTGTTCGGCCTGAATTCGGACACTCCTGGCCGAAGGCCGCTTAAAACTCTAGGACTCTTTGACCAAAACTTTAGGTCGTTTTGACCTCTCGCAAACTGAGATGATTTCAGATTCCACGTCTCTCCTGTGCCTAATCATCAATCAAGGCCAGACTATTCGGCACTTTAAGGCCTTCTTAATGGTTAACACACACACACACACACAGTGATTTCACACATACACGTACCGCGATTTGCTCAACGCTCATTACTTTGCTTTATCTCTGCGTTAATCTCCTGTCAAGGACACTTCAGTCAGAACCCAGACTTTTGGGCGCTATAGGCCACATGACATCGCAACTGGCTGAAACTGGTTCCGTACGTAAACACACAAATGCTATATAATCTCTTGTTAAACTATCATTCAGTGGACTAGAGCCAGGGGGACTTCAATGCTTGAGGCCCCCTGGTCCTGCCTGCTTCCTTTGCCTTTCACTGCTTGGGATCCCAAATCTTTTGGGGGACTCTGTCTGTCTGTCTGTCTGTATGTCTGTCTGTCTGTCTGTCTGTCTGTCTGTCTGTCTGTAGATAGACATATATCTCTCTCTCTCGCTTTCTCTCTCTAATAAAACTTTTAAAAATACTTTACGATGTAATTCTGATCTCTCCTTGAACACACGTCGACACTCACCAACATCAATCTCTCACCTATAAGTGGATCCTGTGAGTATGTGAAAGCCTCCCAGCAGTGCAAAATGTGCGTGTACCTTGTTCCAGTTTGCTGGCAGCAGCTCGCAGTGTGTTGGAGGTGGTGGCATTGTCGATGGAGGGCGTTCCCGGACGGCTTCCTGTTCTAGAACTTCCAGCAGACCCTCGACCTCCTCTCTTAGGAGGAGTGCGCTTTTTCTGCAATGTCAGTGTACATAATGAGCATCTGAAATAGCCCCAAAAGCCTAGACCACAACATACTGAATGTGTTTGGGATGACTGGTGTTGAGTAGCCATTACCGCCATGAAAAGTGCAGAGGCCGTCTCTCCCTCAATATCGCTGTCCTCAGAGGTTTCAGATTCTCCACTGCTGTCTGTAACCGCAAGAAGAGCAGTCATTACACCGTCCTTTCACACCTACACTTGGGAAAAGACACTAATACAAGCATCATGAGCACAGAATTTGCAATTTTTAACCCTAAAAGAATTTTTTTTTTGAAAATTGTTTTAAATGTTTTGAACCGTATGAAGATGGAGCAGTGGGCAGCTACCAACAGCACCCGGGGAGCAGTGTAGTGGGACAGTACCTTACTCAAGGGAACCTCAGTGGAGCCCAGGGACTCGAACCTGCGACCTTCAGGTCCCTAAGGCAGCGTCCTCACCACTAGGCTCCACTGCCCACCTGGCTCATGATCATCCACAACTTCACTATATATTGATTCTTCTCTTAATGAGTCAGCCACCTTTATGGTGGTGCTTGAAAATTTGGGAAATTTTTCAAATTTTCTACATTTCTGCACAAATATGACCAAACCATCATCTGCTTGTATTCCAATTGACTGAAAACACTGGACTCCAGTTTCGCTACTTCTGCTGTTCACAAATATATTAGATCTTATTCCTCAAAAAATAAATGCCCAATATTCTTGCCTCCTTTGTTGAAATGTGCTCTTTTTAGCTACATTTAGGACTTCAGAGGATGATTTAGGTCATATTCATACAGAAATATAGACAATACTAAAGGGTTCACAAACTTTCAAGCACCAATAGGCAAAACAGACTTGTCATGTGATGTTTTAACTTCACTTTTTCCTTATTTAATTGTTTTTTCACACCACTTTAAAGGTGTTTAGACTGTGAATGTTGTATGATGAATAGCCATAAAGATTTCATTACAACACCTATGGCAAAAGTCTCTCCCAAAACAGGTTGACCACCAGAAAGCAATACAGGAACCTTTCCGTACCTTTCTTTTTCTTTTTCTCCGCCTGTACTGGTGTCTTCTTCCCATCTTCCTCCTCCTCCTCCTCTTTGGCTTCCTCCTCATTTTTGTTCTCCTCCTCGCTCTCCTCTTCACTCTCTGATGCCTCGTCGATCCCTACAAAGGAAAAGAGCCTCGGAGTGGTTCATGCTGCAAATTTCCGATTGCACCCTACATCATTTTCGCCTTGATTTTCCTTTCCGTTCCCCCCCCCCATTCTTCCTAGAAGGTGTGACAAAGTTGTAAGGCCAATATATTTAGAAACCGTAAACATTTGGACTAATCCTGTACTTTACATCTGAGTTCACAGTTACTTATGATGCCTCAAGCACCACACATGCACAAATACAGTAGGGTTCAGCTCTTGTTGAATGGATGTAACCATGTGCTGCTTTTTTAGCAGAATGGGCTGTTAAAGCAGCATCTTTGACATTGATTCACACCATCCATCCATCCATCCACCCATTTTTCTAAACCGCTTCTTCCATTTTGGGTCGCGGGGAAGCTGGAGCCAATCCTAGTGGACTACAGGCCCAAGGCACGGTTCACCAAGGACAGGAGGCCAACCCATCGCAGGGCAACCACTCACAGACACACCCACACCTACAGGCTATTTAGAGCAACCGATCAACCTATCGCAAGCCTTTGAACAGTGGAAGGAAACCGGAGCGCCCGGAGGAAACACACATGAACACGGGGAGAGCTTACACCTGTGGCCGACCCAGGGATGGAAGCCAGGACCTTCTTGCTCTAAGGTGACATCGCTAACCACCGCTGATTCACACCAAGGGAATAAAATATTAACTGTCCCTATTGATTCTTCCTCCTCCGTCCTTTTATGACATTCTCAACATTAAAAAAAAGCATGAATGTTCATAAAGTAATTATTTTTTCCATTGTTTTCTGTATATAGATATAATTTATTTGCCTTGTCCTGTTCAGCTGCATTAGATAGTATGAGTGGTCTGGTGACCTCGTTGTCGGGGGAGATTTGCTCCGAAGGAGGAGTGCAAGACATTTTTTCCATTGCTTTATTTTGGCTTTATTAAGATGACCAAACCGTGAACAAGGAAAGGAACAAAGGAACAGCAAAGATGCAGAGAAACGATGACGATGATAACGATAGGAAGAAGCCTTATCCACAGTTCTTGTTGGTAGACCAGGCAGAGAGGCCCCCCAACCAACCGTGAACACCCACCCCAACACAAGTCGGGTCCAGAGGCAAAGGGCCTCAGCGATTAAAGGCCCACCCACCCAGCCCCCCAACGGAAGGCCCAGAGACACCGGAGATGCCCCAGCCTCGCGGCCCCAGCCCCCGGGTTCAAACATTGACCACTGACCTTTAGGAACATCTTCTCCTTTATTGGGCTTTGCCTTCTCTGGCTCCTCTTCATCAGAACTGGAACCAACACAGAATCAAGAGGCTCCGTTTAAATTGTTTCAGAGAAGATTTCAAAATACTAGGAGTCGTGTCTGTTTTAAAAAAAATTTTTTTTTTATAATTTACATTAAACTTGATACTTGGGAAAAGGTGCAAACTGAGGAGTCATTTCTGTTTTTCTGATGTTAGATACTGGGATTATTCAGGGATTATTCTATGGATTAAAGTGTGTTAAGCTACTTAGACTATACGTAGATGTCCGTCATGTAATGGTATCCTAAAAAATCCAGAAAATAAACAATGTATTATTGTTTTTTTACATTTTTTGTTCATTTGGCTGAGGCTTTTATCCAAAGCGACTTCCAAGACATGGAGCAGTGTAGCGGGACGGTTCCTTGCTCAAGGGTACCTCAGTGGTGCCTGGGCCAGGAATTCAACCTGTGACCTTCAGGTCCTAACCACTAGGCCACCACTGCCAACAGAATTTACACACACACACACACACACACACACTCAGTGTTTTATAAAAATTAAAAAGGTTTAGAATTTTTACGTTTGTAAATCTGTGACACTGACCAAACAAATGAGTTTTGTTTGTGGAATTTATTCCAGTTTAAGTGCACAATGTCCAAATCAAACGGAAGAGAAGAACGGAAAAAGAAGAAAAAATTTGAGGAAATTTTGAAATACATGTAAATATTTCAAAGGAGTCACTTTTTACTCAAACATAATGAAACATTTTGTATTAAATTACAAAATAATACGAAGTAGAACAACACTGTATATATGTATTTTTGGTTTTGTAGTTTTTTGGTATTTAATTCTGTTACTGCTATTCTATTTTCCCACAATCCGGAGTATCATTACCTGCTCTCGTCTGACATGTAGTCCACTTCCAGCCCCTCAAAGTCACCATCATCACTGTCCTCCAGTCCCTCCTGATCACTGCCCTTCTTCTTCTTCTTCTTTTTACCCTTGGCCTTTGAACTGGTGTCCTTCTTACTCTTCGACTTGGCTTCCCCATCTGCATACATTACGGTAAAACAAAGATCTTAGTTTGCCACCACTACTGTTTTGTAGGGCTCTGTATGACTATGAGGATATTCTTGGTCATTGATTTTTGATTTGGCTGGCCGATTAAAACGTGATGGCTTAGATCAGTGGTTCCCAAACAGGGGGGCACGTCCCCTTAGAGGGGGTACGGCAAGCCAAATGGCATATACTGGCTTTGCTAATACAACGGTGGGTAAGACCACAGTGTGTTATGTGTTGGAAAAACTAGCTTATGACTGTCTGAATCCAGAAAAAGTTTGGAAACCACTCGCCTAGATGTTCAAACACGTATTACGCCACAGGACATGCTCTCGTGTCTCATTTCCTTTAACTTCTGAGCTCACCCTCTCCTCCACTGCTGTCACTCTCATCACTGCTCATCTCCAGATCATCCTCCAGGTCGTGGATGCGCAGGTCTCCTCCCTTGCCTCCTTTCTTTTTCTTTTTCTTCCCGCCCTTCTCTCCTGCTGCCTCCTCGTCCTCCTCTCCATGCTCCTGCTCCCTCAGGCGCCGCTGGAGCATGATGCTGAAGTGGTTTACCACTTTATTTCGCCTGTTACGGGAAAAGAGGAGATTATAAACGCTTATTCCTCGCTGGGTGATTTTAACATGCGGATACCTTTACTTTTAAACTGATTTCTGAACAGAGTGAATGTGTTCTTAACAAGCTACCAAGAATTAATAACAGCACAGTTTTTTACGTTGCGAACGTATTTTCCTTGTGTGACCCTTCACATCTTCTGTAGTATCCCAGATTGAAGCTGCTCGTGTGCAGGTTTGATAGGAGATATATGATGCAGTGGAAAGTTAATTCCTATGTGGGCAGTGGAGGCCTAGTGGTTAGGACACTGCCTTTGGGACCTGAAGGTCGCAGGTTCAAGTCCCGGCCCAGGCACTACTGTGGTACCCTTGAGTAAGGTAAAGTCCCACTACACTGCTCCCCGGGTGCTGTTGGTAGCTGCCCACTGCTCCGCGCGTGCACGTGTGATGGGTTAAATGCAGAGGTCACATGTTTTGGTGGTTGGGTGTCTTCACAATGTCAAATAGTCATTCTCAGTATGCCTATCTACCTACCCATCTATCTCTCTAGGCCAAAGTACAGCATAACCTACACTGCTGCATAAAAGCATGGAATCACTTGACAATTCACGAATATACATTTGCAAATTTACATACTACACCAACAGGTATTTTTTGTATTTTTCAGGTATGTTTTCCTTAATGTTTTGGAAAGGCATTAAATTATAAATACTATCTATGTCTTAGTTACCAACTTTCCTTTCACTTCACAGCTTCCTCCTCATTATTTAACAATATCGTCCTACTGTGCAGTCAATTCTGCCACCAGACTGATGTCCCATCACTGAAAACACTGCTTCTGCACATTGTGCAGTAGTGTAAGGTGGGACTCTGGATGGTACTCACCTGCCCCATTCCTCCTCAGCCTCTTCAGCTGTGAGGGTGCGATGTTTAGCCACTGGTGTGAAGTTGTACCACCCGTGCACAGGAAAGGCCTCGAAAGCCCCATCAGCACACTGGGTAAAGATGTAGTAGGAGGCATTCTCGGTTACTCCTCCTTTCTTCAGGCCCTTAAACCTGTGTGAGGAAAGATTAGCTGATGAAAAAAAATCCCCAGACACAAACGACCCAATGCGCTGGGTAGATAAGATTACCAGCGTGTCTGCATGCAAATCCAGCCTTAATTTTACAAAGTCCAGGAGTGGAATCTGGATTCAAGGTCCAGATTTGAGAACCCCTGGTGTACACAATGCTGCTTGCGTATCTGCTGTATTTACACATGCAGTGGTTAACAAAGGGTATATTCTGGCCTTTATGAGTTTGAGAAAATATGTAAATGACTAACTTTTGCACAATATTGTATGTAACCAACAAAGAGGAGGATACAGATAAATAGACAGCTGGTCTTTTGTTTAAAATGGTCTAGAACAGGGGTCTCATACTCCGGTCCTGGAGGGCCGGTGTCCTGCACAGTTTGGTGATTTCCCTGCTAAGTAGTACTAAGTAGTGCTGGACACCGTCCCTCCAGGACCGGAGTTTGATGCCTCTGGTCTAGAACACTTATTAAGTACCTTCTCCCAGCTTTGCCATTGACTTTGAGAAGCCAAGGCTGGTCCTCAACCTTGAACTCCTTGGTGACTATGCCAAACTTCTTCCTTCGTGCCTCCTCCCTTTGTTTCTTTCCGAACTCACTGCCAGCAGCTCCCTCAGGGGTTTCCTCCTCCCCGTACATGCGGCGGTTGCTCATATCTCTCTCCATCCGTGCCTAACAATGGCAAAAGAAATAAAGAGTCAGCCATAAAGAGAAAATAAGACTGAAAATAGAAATATGGGATCACGTGGAATCAGCAGAAGCTTCTAGAACCTTCAGATCCACTCACCTGAGTCCACGTGGAGCAGTTGACTTTATCACCTGCATTGAAAGCCATTATGCTGTACCTCTTACTAGTGTTCCTGTTGGACAAACAGAAATGTCAGAAAGATACAAATGTGTATATAGTTTTTTATTATTATTATTATTTCTTAATAATGATCAACTGTAATTAGGGATTACATCGCTTATTGACTCATCAATAACACTGATAATGTCCATGACATGGATGTGAAATGTATATTTATTTATTTCTAATTCACATGCATAAGCCTCTGAGCTTAGATCTGTGATATAAAATGTTGTGTCTTTTTTCTCTTCTGCAAATATTGTTCGATTTTTTTATAGATAAAAATCAAATGTAGTTTTTAAACACAGAAACTTTTATTCTGATGTGTATGTGTTTTATGTTCATTTTTTTTGGATTTCTAAATACACCAAACTCTGAAGATGGCCAAAGGAATTTAAAAGAAATTAATAATAAACAAAGAATAATAAAAATACAATATAAATAATTTAAATTAAATAATACTATAATACTACTACTACTAATAATAATAATACTACTAAAAAAATAATATAAACATTTGTGGGATCAGTGTTGTCCATGGTACCACTTACCCAGTGCGGTCTTAACACTATGTACAGAAAGTGGGATTGGCAGGATTTTCCAGTAAACTTATAGAAGGCATCTTTTTTTTTTGTTTGTTTTTTTTCAACAATCTTTCCAGAACTGTTTCTTTCTAGACCTACTTTTTTTTTTTTTAACAAACACAATGCACAATGTGCTTTACAGATCCAAACAGATCCTTTCTTACTTTCGTCACAGCCTTCAAAACTGCACTATGAACCATGAGGCAATTAGCCAAATAAATGGGCCTTAGAGATACACTTACTTTGGAACTCTGACAATGTATTCCGTAGCGGATGAACTGCTGTTGCCCTAAAACACAAGTGTGAACACAAATACTGATTAAACTAAAGGTTATGGGTCAGTGGCTACTGATCAACAGAGCAGACAGATGAGCAATGTAATGATTTCAATACAGGACTGAAAAACTGAAGAAAAAATAAACAGTGTACAAAAATGTAATTACAGTAGTGTAAAACTGTAAATGTAAAACTTCATCACAGAGATTCCAAACACTCAAATTTTGTCGTTTGCTGCATTTTGCTAAAAAAAAAACCTGTGAACAAACACTTGACTTATGGGAATAAAATTAGGTGTTTTCTCTGCCAAACCAATCAGTGTAGTGTAAGAGTACTGTACAAAATATAGAATAAGAGTCCTGTAGAATCATTGTAGTATGAGAACTGTACAGAATATAGAATATGAGTTCTGTAAAATCAGTGTAGTGTATAGAATATAGAATAAGAGTTCTGTAGAATCAGTGAAGTGTATAGAATATAGAATAAGAGTTCTGTAGACGAAATAACTGATGAAAAAAACATGATGAAAATAACTAAAAGCAAAAAGCTGGGCTTTCTGCATGTCTACATTACCAGTGAAGCCATAACTGCAGACCTCTGTAGTCCTGGCTTCAGCAGCAGGTTCAGATTAATTTAACCTGCAGCGCAGAAAAGACAGACAGACCGTATGTAAGAGGACAAAACTTTAATGAACATTAGCTACAAAATAATGTCTGAAAGAGCAGCGCACTCCCACTTTGCCTTACTGTGATGTACTGGATCCGGTACATGCAGGTAGAAGTGATCTTAGCAGCTAAAACACGTGGTTTGTGCACTATATCTAACGATCTGTGAACACTGTGTATGTAGTGAACGCTCGAAGCTTACCGGCGTTTCTTACCCGCCAAACGCAATATCTTGCTCGCTAACCCGGGAAGTGTGACAACGACTATTACTGGCTGCCACAAAAGAAACTGCTGTTCAACAAAAACAGTATAAACCACAAAACCACTCAATAAAAAGTGAACAACACAAGAGATACACACAACGCACAACGCGCTACTTCTCTTCCCTCGGCTGTTGTTGGGTTAAGTGTGATGCTCTGCCGCCTGCTGGCCTGGAGCCTTTCAGCGCAAACGCACTATTTATTTATTTAGTTAAATCCAAAACACATCCAATACAAACAAAAATAATACATATATAATAGAAATGTCTTTATGAATGAAAATAATTCTGTCTCTCTGTTTAAAGTTCTAACGTGTCAAACTTCAATATATATTACAAATTGCAAATACATTTGTTAAGAAATGACAATATGGTAAAGTATCCTTCCTACTAGTAAAGATAATTTTTTACTCATTTTAATTTAATTTTAAGTGATAATCATATTTTATTCTCTCAATATATATATATGTAAAATAAACTACATGCTTTCTTTGATAGTGATGAAAGTGATGAGAGGAGCTGCTTTTAAGAACCCTTGAGCCACGAAGAGGCGCAGTGAGAAGCTTTCTTGCATGGCTCCCCCTTGTGGTGTGAAAAAGAACGAGCGAAAGAGAATTTTTCAAGAGAACGAGACAGACACACCACTTTAATGTGCGTATTTTATTAGAATATATAATATTTTATTTATTTTTATTCAGCACACAAATTAGTCATTTGGATTTTTCTTTTAAAATTTCCCTGATCAGAATTCATTTTTAATATGTCTGGAGGTTTTGCTGGTAAAAGTTATAAAGTAATAATGTAATATCATTTATGTCATTCACTTCTGATTAAGACGTTTACAGTTATTGTGATGCTACAGTGTGTATGAGTAATAGTGATACAGTCTGGGGGGTAATGCTGATACAGTATGTGGGGTAATGCTGATACAGTATGTGGGGTAATGGTGATACAGTGTGTGGGGTAATTCTGATACAGTCTGTGGGGTAATGCTGATACAGTGTGTGGGGTAATGCTGATACAGTATGTGGGGTAATGGTGATACAGTATTTGGTGTAATGCTGATACAGTATGTGGGGTAATAGTGATACAGTATGTGGTGTAATGGTTATACAGTGTGTGGGGTAATGCTGATACAGTATGTGGTGTAATGCTGATACAATGTGTGGGGTAATGGTGATACAGTATGTGGTGTAATGCTGATACAATGTGTGGGGTAATGGTAATACAGTATGTGGGGTAATGTTTTTGTATGTAGTTATCTTTGGGAAATCTAGGAATATTTTGTGAGATATAAATGCAATTGTTAGAGTTTTTTCCAGTTACCGAAGTCAGGGCAACATGCATGTTCACACCAAATGCTTCTAAACAATGTACTTTGTTTCAACACCCGCGGTCAAATGAGAAAGTTTGGTTTATTGTCTAAATCAAAATAAGTACCCTTTCTTTACAGAGACCTTAAAAATGAAACCGAATGAAATACAATTAAAAATTTAAAACATCTTAAAGATTTTTTTCTAATCCATTTCCATTTATTTACCAAGGTTAACACAATGAGAAAAATGTAACATAATATAAAGTGTGTCATATTTTTTTGCAGGCCACATTTTATGTTTTATGAAAGTGACCATTTGTCATTGTGAACACACTCAAGCACCACAACGAAACCTCTGCATTTAACCCATCACACTTGTGGCAGCGGGCGACTTCAACCTGCGACCTTCAGGTCCTAAGAGTAATGTCCTAGCCACTAGGCCACCACTGTCCCCTTTTTTGTGTATACTGAAACACACAGAGGGCGGCACAGTGGTGCAGTGATTAGCACTGTCGCCTCACAGCACGAAGGTCCTGGGTTCTATCCCCAGGTTTGAAACCGGAGCATCCGGAGAAACCCACACAAACACAAAGAGAGCTTGGTTCTGGTTTCCTCCTGCTTCCCCAAAGGCTGCAGTAGGCTGATTTGATGCTCTAAATCGCCCGTAGGTTTGAATGTGTGTATGAATGTTTGTCTGTCTCTGTGTTGCCCTGTGAAGGGAGCCTCCTGTCCTGGGTGAACCCTGCCTTGGGTCCGTTGTCATCCGGGATTGGTTCCAGCTTCCCCGTGACCCGAAATGGAAGAAGCAGTTTAGAAAATGGATGGATAGAAATGCACAGAAGTGTGTTCTCTAGAGCTGGGTTTCTCAACCACTGTGCCGATGCCCACTAATGGACGTCAACGCCAAGTTTAATCTGGGCAGTATATATAATATAAAAATAATTTAAATACGAGGAAATACATTAATTTAAAATGCAAACAGTAAAACGAACAAAAAAATACAAAAATTGGTCAATTAGAGCCAGCCGATAGGTTAATGTGATGGTGGGCAGGTTTACAAGACATGGCAACATTTACATTTACATTTATTCATGTGTCTGACGCTTTTATCCAAAGCACCTTCCAGGACAGAGGAAACAATCAAGCGTTCGCTTTGTATAGAGTAACACTGAGGTGGTGCTACACAGAGACCGACACATTGCTCATAGTTATAAAATAAATAACAGACGCAACTACTATAATACATACATACGCCAAGTGCTTATACTACTACAGAGGGCAACTACTGCAACATTTTTGAAACACTAAGAAAATGTCAAAACTGTGGTAAACATTGTTAAAAAATACCCGAAAATATCATTTAGAGTACTATAAATGTGAGTTTACCAGAGGAGATGATGACACAGAGTGTGAAGCCCAGTGTGTGGAGAGTGGAACCTTTTTCAGGCGCTAAAACCATAAAAACTAAAGCGACACTTTGAAACAACGCCCCCCAAACTCAATGGAAAAACACTGGTGAACTTTTAGTGAAAACATGATGGGCCTTAACGATACACAGTGATGCATTATTGGGCCTTAATGTTGAAAAGGTTGAGAAGCACGGCTCCAGAGGATGGTCACATTTTACTGTGGTGCAGTGGGCAGTGGTGGCCTAGTGGTTAGGACACTGCCTTTGCGACCTGAAGGTTGCAGGTTCGAGTCCCGGCCCGGGCA
>JBBPDA010000030.1:3000675-3012215 GCA_037974385.1 Arnoldichthys spilopterus
AAAAGGCTTGAAGTACTTCAGTTGTGTGTAATGGATCTAAAATATATTAAAGTCTAATGTTTATCAGTACATTACAGAAAATAATGAACTTTATCACAATATGCAAATTTTCTGAGAAGGACCTGTAGATTAGCCTTTGCTTTCCACTGTGAGCATGTTCACCACTGCATATTAGGAAGCCTCAAAAGGCCTACCATTTTGGAGATGCTTTCACCCAGTGGTCTAGCTACCACACTCACTGTTTGTTGTATATAAGTTCTGATTACTCTGTGTGCTTTGTAATAAGTGGGCGTGTTCTCTTTGGTGGCATTGTTGAAAGATCTTTCTAGGATTACTCTGAATTAGCCCTATCCACAATCACAGCCACAGATAACTCTGGCAATGTGATAAAACTTTATCCAAAATGCATTGAGAATCTCTGGAGCAGCCAGTTGTGACAGATGCTGGAAAGGTACAATAGTTCTAATTGGTTATGGCAGTCCTTAATCTGTCCCCTGAGGTCCCTAAAGGAACATTGTGAGCTGTAGTTAAATTTTAGGGGATTGAGGAAAATTACATTAAGATAAAAAATGTATACAAATAGTAACGTATGATTAATGCCTTCACACCAGTGTAGTAGAGAGGGTGATATTTATTTAGATTTGCTGCAAAAGGTTGCATTATTATTATTTTGCAAGTGACTGCTTTATTCTAAGCATATTTGCACATCTCCTCTGCCTTATCCACTGCCACTGCACTGTACGCTGTACGTTGCCTTGTCTTGTCTTGTATTCTTGTCTAGTTTAGTTTTAGTGTAGTTGTTTAGTTTAAATCTAGCTGTACTCTTGCTCTTGTGTTCTGTCTTGTTTTTGTGTTGCACCTTGGACCTGGAGGAACGTTGTTTCGTTTTTACTGTGTACTGTGTATACTGTGAAAATGACAATAAACCTACTACTACTACTGCACTGCGCTTGCAATGAACCTACATGTTTATGTACTGTGTGGCCTCTAATCAGTGTCACTGTGAGTCTCTTGCACAGTAATACACAGCTGTGTCTTCACTCTGCAGATTCTGTCCCCTTAAGGTCACTGTGTTACTGGAGGTATCCCTGAAAATGCTGAACTTGTTTCTCAGTGAAACTTTAAGGGGAACGTCTCCACCTGCATAAATGAGTCCGATCCATTCCGGAGCTTTTCCCGCGGGCTGCCGGATCCAAGCTGTGTGGTAGCTAGTAACTGAATAAGAGACCTTACAGTGGATGGTCAGAGTTTGATCTGGATGAACCGTCAGGAAATCGGGTTGATTCATCTCGGAAGACCGGACCCCTGTAATAATATTACACTTAGTACACAGGAAATTACTAAAAACAATGAACGTTATATACATATACTAAATTGAGAGCTCACAGCATGGTGATAGCAGCAGCAGCATCAATACGTATAGAAGCAACATGGTTGTGTTCTGGAGTGAACACTGCTCTTCTGTTTATGTTGTTTCCAGTTTGATTCGAAAGAAGCCTCAACAGATTTGCATTAACACCTGCAACTCACTGGGACCAGCAGTGAGTTTTAAAATAGAAACACAACTAATATATCCTGTCATTAGAATACTAAAAATACAAAAAAAAAAGAAACACATTTAGATAAACTTAAAATATTCAAGAAAATGTCTCAGAAATCAGAAAGTATCATTTATTTAGAAGTTTTCTAATGTTTTTTTTATTTTTAATCACAGTAATACAATTTATCAGCAATGTATTACTGTCGTCATTGCCTCAATTGCCTTTTTTGATTATTTTAATTAATTATTCATTCATTTTGAAAAGCAAAAGTATCCATTTAGTAGGTTAGCTGATTTCACACTTTAAGTCCAGTTGCATTAAACTCTGGTTAATTTTCCTTCTGGTGCGATTTGTACAGTTATGGAAAGAAACAACCACACAGAGTCTTGAGAGTTAGTGGTCTCAATGTCTAGAATGATCGCTTGATGGTTAAAACGCGATCCGAAATCCAAACGACCCAACTGACAGGCATACTCTATTGTTAGTCATGGTCTTCTGGTGTTCCGGGGTTCCCCTTCTGAATCTTGCTTCCTTCCTAGGTTTCTTCCTCCGGCATTTCTTCGTTTTCTTTGCCTCTTTCACCATTGGCTTGCTCATGAGGGGCTGAGACCCAGATCCTTTGAAGCTTCTTTGTGACATCAGTTAATATATAAGTATAAAACTGAAGCATTTTCAAGATGTTTCCTGGATGTGCATTCAACATTCTGCTGGAGACGTTTGGCCTGGTGTAGATCAGATCATTAGAATGGTTCTGAGCGAATCTGACCTTGCCCCATAACATCACATAGCAACTTCGTAGAAATATACTTGAACTGAACACAGGACCTCGCTCCTGTATTTTCTTACTTGCTCCTGTACCATACACATCTGACCTCGAAGCAGTATTAAGATTCTCACATGGGAAATTTTTCTCCTCAATCTCCTACAATGATTTGGCTTACCACAGATGAGCTCAAGGCTTGTAGTCTTGTAATTAAACTGGAAATGTGTTAAAATGTTGACTTCTGGTCTTGTGTACAGTTTTGATACTATGGCGGGTGAGAGCAGTATGTTATAGCTGGTTAGCTATTCAGTTGACTGACATTTTGCTTACACAGCTAAAATGAGCCAATACAATATCGTGCAGAAATCATGACAGTCGTGGTACTTGCTATTCTGATAACACACGAGTGTCATTCATTCAGTGCATCTTCCTAGTGAACCACTCATTTTGTGAGTCACATTTTGAAAAGTACTGGGCTTTTGCTTTACTAAAATAATGTTATGTTCCTTTAGCACTGTATGATACCAGCTCAACTCAAATCCGCTCTACTCTCTGTTTTCAGTTTTTTATTAGGTAAATTCAGCACCCAAGACCTTGTAGATCATACAATGTTCATTACCCACTCCTTTGCGATTCCCAGTGAGCTAAATAGGTTCCAAAATGTGATGTAAACCATTGCAGGTTAATGATCAATGCTTATTAAAGTCGAGACAGTACCATGCAGTGGAAAAGCGACTTTATGCCCAGCTTTGCACTAAAGTAATCCTACTAAAGGTCAATCTGATTTTGATTTAAACAAGTCCAAGACCTGCACTAAACCTAACAAAGATGATGCGGTCATCAAAAATTAGATGAGTGCCTCAGGCTTAAACACTACTTATAACTTCCACTTAACCGGGGGGGGCTTAACTGCTGTAAGCATGTAAGCATAATAGGATGAAGTATGCAAATGTGTCTCTTATTACAGCATAAGAACAGTTGTTTTTTTAGCTTGGTTTCTGTATATGAACTGTAATTCCTTTATATTACATATGCTGCATAACCCCTGTTTGCTCCCCAGCTTTAATGTTATTGAAGACTTCTGGCTGTAGCGATGACTGGAAGTGCTATTTGTTCAGTTCTTTAAAAAATTCAAGTGGATTTGCAAGCTTTTTTTTTTAGATTACACACCAATCCAGAGTGTTCTCTCATAGTGAGACACCTTTGACTTAAAATAATTCATTTAAAGCACAAGAGTGCCCCCTACTGTTTCTTCCAGAATACTGCAGATTTGTCACTCTGGAATAGTATAACTTTCCTGTTCACCTCAAACCAGATGTCTGGACAGATATGCAGATGATGTGCAGGAATGTATTAAACATACCAATCGGTGTATTTTTATTCAGAAGACGTGATGAAAACTGGTGATGCAAGTTGTTAAGCAGAACTGTCTGAAGAAATGCATGTAAGAAATTGTAAGAAGTGAAACTTGCCACCCAGTAGTTTGACTGTAGCATCTCTTTAAGGAGATTTTTTTTGTACAGGGCTGCTGATGATGTTTCCCAGTGTGTATACACAGATGTGTCTTCAGCCTGTAGATCCTTCCCTCTTAAGGTCACGGTGTTGATGGAAGAGTCTCTAGAAATTTCATCCATCATCCAATGTTAGCCGGTCAAGAACTCCCCTCATTTAATGAGCAATTTAATCCCCAACCCATGAGGGAAATTCCACAAGAAATCAGGCCAAACACCACCAGAAATTAGGCTTTCAACCTTCAAAATACAATATTATCACCATAACGATCGTTGGAATTTTTTCCTTTTACTGGAGTTTATGCTGACACATTCTTTGTACTTTGACAATAAAATTAGTTCAAAAACCTGAATGCTAAATGCCACAGTCCTCTGAGCACTTAAGGTAAATTTTCATTGATAATTAACTAAAACAAAATATTCTTCCCATTTTAAAGATTTTTACAATCTCCGAAAACCATTCAACTAGAAATTACTTGGATTATACAAAGTGTTTATTTTCTACAGGAACATCACACAAATCCATATTTAGGATTTTAATTTACAAATAATGGATTACACACTTCCCACTGGAAGGACCCTGGCCACCACTGCTGAGAATCAAACCCAAGCAACACTATTAACCACTCAATCATGGTGCTGCTCTATTATTATTATTATTATTATTAAATGGTTATTTTTTTTATATTATTCATTCATTAGCCTAATTGCTTATCCATGTCATTGTGGGGAAGCTGGAGCCAGTCCCAGCTGACTAAGTGCCCAATGTAGGGTACACCCAGGACAGGAGGCCAACCCGTTGCAGGGCATGGGTAGGGTAGTTGTAAGGGAGGTTTTTGTACAGGGCTTCTGCTGATGTGCCTCACTGTGGTTCACGAGCACAGTAATACACAGCTGTGTCTTCAGTCTGCAGATTCTTCCCTCTTAAGGTCACTGTGCTGCTGGAAGAGTCTCTAGAAACTTCAAACCTGCTTTTCAGTTTATCACTGAAAGCTGTGTAACCGCTACCACACATTCTTCCAACCCACTCCAGAGCTTTTCCTGCAGGCTGCCGTATCCAGTTTGTACAGTAGCTGCTATCAGTCACTGAATACCCAGAAATTGTACAGGTCAGTGACATCGACTGACCAGGTGTTACAACAGTGGATCCAGGCTGAGTCAGCTCGATACAGCTAATACCTGTTGAACAGAAACATTATTAACATTTAGAAGAAACACATTAAAAACCAATCCCATCTATTCGATTACAGACTCACAGGACACAGCTGCTAACAGCAACAGGAAATGTGTAGGAAGCATGTTGTGTGCTGGAGGTGAACAAGAGCTGTTCTTCCCTATAGCATACATATAAGGGCAGGATATTTGCATAGAGCATCATTTCATGCAAATGGGTTGCTGTGCTCTAATATCAGGTATTAGAATTAGGATTTTTGGAGAAAACAGTAGAAAATTAAATACTTCTGATGGACCTGGCATACACTAGAAGAACACTGGGTAAGCAAAATAGCACCAAAGCCTTTAAAGATCATGAACATCAGTAGAGAGCTGAGGAAAAATTTGAACATTTGAAAAAGAGTT
This sequence comes from Arnoldichthys spilopterus, assembly GCA_037974385.1. Taxonomy (NCBI): domain Eukaryota; kingdom Metazoa; phylum Chordata; class Actinopteri; order Characiformes; family Lepidarchidae; genus Arnoldichthys; species Arnoldichthys spilopterus. Next base: position 3,006,069 of record JBBPDA010000030.1, read on the forward strand.
TAATTTTCAGGTTAACTGGGCTCAAAAGAATGGGCCTCTTAAAACATCATGCACATTATGCTGATATCATTACAAACATTGAGGGAGGGCAGTTGGACACAGTTGCACATTTTAAACAAACATCCAAAAACACAATCCATAGGCAACCAGTAGTATTCAAGCATAAACATCAATGTTAGCAAAAATAGCGGTGTGGCTTGGGCCAGAGTATATTAAAACTGACAAAACACAATGAAAACTCATAAAAGACTGATGCAATGTGACAAGGGGCAGGTCAGTGGGTGTGACAATCTGCTTCTACAACGGAGGTATGAGCAGAGGTTGCACCATGATTAAGAAGTACACTTCAAAGATCAGAAAGTAACTTTATATAGTGTTTGATGCCTTTTCTGTCCAATTAGCTCCATTCAGAAATCCAGAGCACTGGATACTGTTAGTCCCTTTCTACAGGGGGAGCTGTTGTACAGGGGTTTTAAAGGTGAAGCACAGCTTTATAGTAAAATAAACTCCTTCATTGTCTGAACTCTTACTGGCTTCTACAGCTCAGAGAACAACGTCAATATCAGTGACCATGTAGAGTTCTGTAAGTGTTGGGTGGCACTTACCTGAGCTCCAATATTTCATTTAGAAATCAAGTGGTTTAAACACAGCACTGGAACATTTAAAGGTTTACTGATTTTTGAGGATAGTGCTCCAAACACCACTTTCTATAATCATGGCAGTTTTTCCTACATGGATGTGTTTATGTACAGGGTTTCTGTTAACGTGTCTTACTCTGCACTGGCAGTCTGCAGATTCTGCCCTGTTACGGTCACTGTGCTGCTGGACGAGTGTCTGGAAACTCCAAACATGGTTTTTAGTTATTCATTGTAGTATCACCACCACCACATCTCTCTCCAACCCACTTCAGAGCTTTTCCTTCAGGCTGCTGTATCCAGTGTGTACAGTAGCTTAGGTCAGTGAGTGAATAGCCTGAAAGTTTATAGGTCAGTGCCATCAACGGACCAGGTCTTACAAGCATGGATCCAGGCTGAGTCTGCTCAATACAGTTAATACCGGTTGAAAAGAAACAGGATTAACATTTTAAATGAAAAAAATGAAAATAGAAATAAAGCTCTATTTGAATACAGACTCACAGGACACAACTGCTAACAGTAACAGTAGATGTTTTAGAAGCATGGTGTGCGCTGGAGATGAACAAGAATGAACAGTGTGTCTCCAGTACCACATGCTTACTAGAGAAAATAAATGGACAAACAAAGCATAGAAAACTAAATTAAATGTAAAAAAAATATTATTAATAATTATTATTATTATTATTATTATTATTATTATTATTATTATTATTATTATTATAATAAACACTGGCAGTCTTTGGGGGTGAGTGATGTTTTTTTGTACAGCGTTTGTCGCTGTATCTCACTCTGGTCCCATTAGCTGAGGCCAAACTCTTTAGAGATGGCGTTGTCGTCTTTTCTAGCCCATTGAGTATCAGCAACTCTTTATTCGAGGTCCTCAGAAATCTCCATTGCCTGTGCCATGATGCACTTTCAGCTGTAAAATGTGAACATAGCCTCTTACTGGTCTGACTTTAGCATTTCTTTAAGAGATTCTAACTTATTTCCTGCAAGGGAGTGTTTTTGTACAGGTCTTCTGCTGATGTGCCTCACTGTGGTTCACGAGCGCAGTAATACACAGCTGTGTCTTCAGTCTGCAGATTCTTCCCTCTTAAGGTCACTGTGCTGCTGGAAGACTCTCGGGAAACTTCAAACCTGCTTTTCAGTTTATCACTGAAAGCTGTGTAACCGCTACCACATATTTCTCCAACCCACTCCAGAGCTCTTCCTGCAGGCTGCCGTATCCAGTGTGTACAGTAGCTGCTATCAGTCACTGAATACCCAGAAATTGTACAGGTCAGTGACATCGACTGACCAGGTGTTACAACAGTGGATCCAGGCTGAGTCAGCTCGATACAATTAATACCTGTTGAACAGAAACATTAATTTAACATTTAGAAGAAAAACATAAAAGAACCAATCCCATCTATTCAGTTACAGACTCACAGGACACAGCTGCTAACAGTAACAGCACCACATGTGTAGGCAGCATGGTGTGTGCTGGAGGTGAACAAGAGCTGTTCTTCGCTATAAAATGCCTATATACACACACACGACAAGATTTTTGCATAGAGCATCATTTCATGCAAATGTGTTGCTCTGCTCCAACATCATAATGCCTACTCTGAAACACACCCCTCACTGAAACCAAACAGTGCCTCTAGATGCTAACATTTTATTAAAAGAAGGATTTAGAGAGGGCATATTGGAGAGAAATATACATATATTGGGAACACACTGGGTAAGTAAAAGGATAAACACTGTACAGTAATCTCCATTGCAATAATATTACTGATCTACTTGAATACCAGTGCAGCTGTGAGCAGATGGTGCAACATGATTAAATATTTGTTTAGGATACACTTCATAGATGAGAAGACAACTTTAAAGTCTTTGATGCTATTGGAATGGACAATTCAACTCAATTCAAGTAGTTCATAGGTTTAAACTCAGAGTCTGCAGAGCAAAAAAGTAATCAGTGCATTAGAATAAGTCTAATTCCTTAGCTTTCCCAGTCTGTGACAGTGGCAGCCTTTTCCAGACAGGGGTAGGTGTAATCCATGGTTTCTAATGATGTGTTCTATTTTGGACATCAAGCACAGCATTACAGCAAAATAAACCAAAGAGTCTTCATTGGCTGGACTCTTACTGGCTTCTACAGCTCAGGCATCAATATTTTAACATCAATGACAATACAGAGGTCTGTAACGGTCTGGTGGCACTGAACTCCAGTATGTGTCGGTTAGAAACCAGGAGGTTTAGACACCATACATGGGAGCAATTAAATTGTTCTACTGATCTGAGGCCATTGCCTCAAAATATGCTTGTCTTATTGCGGCAAAAGTGTACAGAAACCCAAGGCCCTTGATGCAGCAAGTTTGTGATGTCAAAGTCTGTTTTTCTAAGAAAAGATTAAATAAATAAATAAATAAATAAATAAATAAATAAATAAATAAGAGCTGAATATCCAGAGGCCTCCTGACATTTAGGACCTGTTCAAACAGAACTTGAATTCATAGTGAAAATAGGGCCCCTGCTGTTGTACTGTGTGTTTTTGGTACTGACTGTAGCATGGGGTGGGGGAGGTTTTTGTACAGGGTTCCTGTTGCTCACTGTGATTAACGAGCACAGTAATACACAGATGTGTCTTCAGTCTGCAGATTCTTCCCTCTTAAGGTCACTGTGCTGCTGGAAGAGTCTCTGGAAACTTCAAATTTGCTTTTCAGTTTATCACTGTAGTAAGTGTTTCCGCTACCACACATTTCTCCAACCCACTCCAGGGCTTTTCCTGCAGGCTGCCGTATCCAGCCTGTACAGTAGCTGCTATCAGTTACTGAATACCCAGAAACTTTACAAGTCAGTGACATCAACTGACCAGGTGTTACAATCAGCGATCCAGGCTGAGTCAACTCGATACAGTTAATACCTGTTGAACAGAAACATTTTAACATTTAAATGCAAAAACAAGAAAGAAAAATACTGTCTATTCGAATTCAGACTCACAGGACACAGCTGCTAACAGTAACAACGGCAGATGTGTAGGAAACATGGTGTGTGCGCTGAAGACCAACACAGACTGTTGTTCTTTAACAGAATATGCACACATACATAAGAGGCAGGGAATTTGCATTGTGCTGCTCTGCTCCAACTTCATAATGTCCACCATGAAAACACACTCCTCACTGACATGAAAGATTAAAGACTTCTGAAGGACCTGGCATACAGTAGAAGCACACAGGCTAAGTGAAAAACACTGAATCCATGAAAACCAGAGGAGAATTGAGGACAAAAAAATAAATAAAATAAATATTTTAATGTATATCATAACCAAATACTGTTATGCTCTAAAGACTCTGTGGTAGTCTTTTTTAAGCATGTTTTACATTTAAAATAAGTAGAAATAAACCTGTCTATTCAAATAGACTCACATGACATAGCTGCTAAGAGTAACAGTAGATGTGTAGGAAGCATATGGTGTGTGCTGGAGATGAACAAGATAACAGTGTGTCTTCAGTAACACATGCTTCCATAAAGAAAATAAATGTTGTATATTTGCATAGAGTATCACTTCATGTAACCATGTTGCTCAGCTACAAGTTTGTACAGTTTACCTTAAACAAAATTAAATCAAACGGGCACCACTGGAGGAGACTGATTTTATAGAATGAAGGTGTTCGAGGGCGAGTATTGGAGAACGCAATAGATTAAATATATCAGCAAGGACCCAATATACAATGACACACTGGGCAAGCAAACGTGCATGGAAAACCAAGGCTTTGGACGCACAAATTTATTTTACACCATTTCCAGGTGGTATTGTAAAAAGTTTATCCTCCTGATTATTTTTGGGGATGGGGAATGTTTAAGTACGTGTTTCACACTGAAACTTTTCTTCTTGATAGTTTAATACTGTAGTGTCACTATTTGTACAGTAGCTGCCAGTCAGAACACCCAAACACAATAATACATGTTGTTTTTGAACATTTGAAACAAGAACATACATGAAAAAAATACATTTTCTGGCCTGAAATAACCTCTTATTCTAATCCAGACTCACAGAACATAGCTGATAATAGCAACAGGAGTCACACAGGGAATATGGTGTGTGCTGGAGAAACCTGAACAAACTGATGGTTTTCACTACTCAAAGGCTAAATAAAGGAAACAATGTGAGAGATGCATAGAGCATCACTTCATGCAAATGTAATTCTCTGTGGAGTCTTTGTAACTGTTCAAGCCAACCACAGTGTTGAAGCTATACATTAGCCTGTAGCTTTCCTTTCCTCGTGCTATGAAATAGTGCAGGGTCAGAACTAAAGCTTACTCGAGTTTTGTACTGAAACATCATTCCTGATAAATTGATTGCCCAGGATTCAAACTCGTGGCTCAGGGGTTCAGAGGTAGGTGTGCTAACCACTGAGCCACAGAGAAGGAAGCTGCAGACCAGGGGAGTAATGTAAAGCATTTGGGAAGACGTGCTCACCACAGGAGAAAAAAAAAAAACACTGCCCACCGGATTTGAACTCCAGTCTAAGAGCTGCTAACATGATTAACTGGGTGAGCCACACTGGTGCTGATGCTCCCCACAGGGAAGAGAGAGATGAAAAGCAATAACTAAAGCCGCCAGGAGGAAAATACTGGCTAGGCTACCTAAAATAGCTCCCACAACCAAACAGAGCAGCCAACAGGAAGGCAGAATTTAGAGGAACCCTACTTCTCTGAAGTGTTGAGAAGTAGAGATGTGGGTTTTTTTTATTTTTTTTTTTTAGGGAAAACAAGTTCCCAGCAAAAGAGAAAAAGGCAAAGAGTAGTGCCGACAAACTGTCCCACACTTGACCAATACCGGCAGAGTCAGACTGTAGCCAAACTGGGCAGAGGACTCAGCACTAGTCCAATGGGAAATTGGCTCTTTATAGGGTCATGGCCAGGTGTGGCTCATGTCTGCTGATTGCCCCTATTACGTACACTCTGCTGTCCTCTGTCTACTAGGGGTGGAACTGCAGCAGAGGGATTATTTCCCCAGTGACCAGAGTAGAACATTAGAACTCCCTCTGCTGGCTGGCTGTGGCGCTGCAGGTCGGAAATGCCCCCTGCTGGCCGCAGGAGTCATCGACCTTACAAAGAAGATCAATTATTTCAGAAGAAACCCACAGTAAAACCAAACTGGGCAAGCAGGGATGTGTGAAAGGCTGAAACAGCCCAGTATTCATGTGTTTATTGTACTTTTCATGCTATTTTTATTTTAAAAAATTTTTTCCCCAATGACCAGTGTACGATAACAGATATTGCTATTTTGAGAAGAGAAGAAATTCTGCTACGATGTATGATGGCATAATTAATTTGAGATCTGGTTAAAACAAAATCTTGTTTTCCCGAGAAAAAAGGACTGAACGTGAGACTTTGGACCTGCTCGTACTGAATTGGATTTGACAGTGTAGATTGCCCCCTGCTGTTTCAAGTCAAGTCAAGTCAAGTCGGCTTTTATTGTCATTTCAACCATATACAGTTCACACAGTACACAGTGAAACGA
>JBBPDA010000030.1:3032634-3053581 GCA_037974385.1 Arnoldichthys spilopterus
AAATTGCCCGTAGGTGTGAGTGTGTGTATGAATGGTCGTCTGTCTGTGTGTTGCCCTGTGATGGGTGGAGCCTCCTGCCCTGTCAGCTGGGATTGGCTCCAGCTTCCCCGTGACCCGGAAACGGAAGAAGCGGTTGGAAAATGGATGGATGGACATGTAATTGCAAGGGAATTATGTTTTACTATGAGATAAAGCTTTAGGTCTGGGCAATATGGCATATAAATGATATTGCAATGGTTTTTAAGGCTACAATGCAATACACCATATACTGTATGTCTTGATATTCTGAAATCTCTAAAGCACTTTTGGTCTGAAGAGTCTGAAATGATCTTGTCCAGCAGTGTGCCAGATCAACATCAATCAAAAAAAGCAATCTCAAATCTTAAATTTGTTGGAGCTTGTATGCTGTTTCTGTTTTTCTGCATCTCCTTGAATCGAACGTTTTTCAGGTTTCTGACTGGACCTACATGGCAGCGATGATACCGAAGTAAGTTCAGGATGTAAATCTCTTCAAATCTTTGCTTATTGACATATTTTCATTGTAAGTTTAGCTGGCTTACCAAATGAAGAGCCAACCTAATGGTCCATTGCTAACATAGTGTTCCAGGTTCATACTTTTGCTAGAATTTTCACCTTGGATACCTAATGCTGTGCCATTCAAGACAGAATGGAAAATAGTGGTTGGGTTATGGATGGAAAATAATGAATGTTTTATGCATTAAGTTTGATCTTTGACAGTTTTCTTATGCTTTGTGTCAAATTGGCACATAATTTGGCATTCGACACCATGTTCCATATTCATGAAGTACATCACAGTCTTTCTGGAAAGCCAAACATCTTCAGTTCGTACTAGGTGTTCAATATATACTCAGTTTCCTTTAAAGTCTTTAACATAAATGTTCATTAAAACCTAAACAAACGAAATGATACCTGTACTGAAAACAAATGGCTGTAAAGGCAGCCCATTTAGTATATCCATCCATCCATCCATCCATCCATCCATTTTCTAAACCGCTTCTTCCGTTTCTGGGTCGCGGGGGAAGCTGGAGCCAATCCCCACTGACTGTGGGCCTAAGGTGAGGTTCACCCAGGACAGGAGGCTCCACCCATCACAGGGCAACACATGTGGGACTGTGGGAGGAAACCGGAGAACCCGGAGAGTTTCATGTTATTACAGTTATTTACAAAGCGATGCGTCATTCAGTCTCAACTTTCAGTTGTTTTGCTATAATTCAGAATCATGTTTAGAAATACATCGGTGGAAATAATTATGAATTTTTAAGAAAATATGAAAATTTTAATATTTTAAAGTCATTGAATAAAAGGCAAAACTATAATCTTCAATTCAAGTCAATTACAATTAATTTGAACGTTCCACAATTGATTTAGCCGAGTCGCCAACTACAGATCAAAGCGTGTTTACACCTTTATTGATGACTCGTCGTTATGCTTGACCCAGACAGACGCTGTCCCTTGGGTCTGTGGTCGACTGATGCATGGGTGGGTGGAGACTCTGTCTGGGTGCAGCACACGCTTAAGGGTTTTTCCTTATCTTTCCGTAACCTTACTCCACTCAGGAACAAGGCAGCGCTGGCTGTAATGGGGTCAAAGGTCAAGCAGTGATGTCATTAATGCACACTTCCGTACCGTCTTTCGAAAATATCGTGTGTCGCTCGATGAGCGAGTGGGTCCTAGCTTCAGTCAAAGAACGAATTACAGCCAAATGATTGCAGCCTTATCCAGTTACTCCTCTGTTCTCTTTTGGTTGCAGTCAAGTCGCTCTGCTGTGCACTGGAATGGCCCTTCAGTCCGGTCACACAGCTTGTTATCCAATCACTAAAGATTTTTTTTTCCCCGCTGTTCAGAGGAAGTTGCTGGCATATCTCATTCAGCTTCATCCTCATAATGCACAGCAGCTCTCAGCCTGACCAACAGTGGGTCCGCAGGGATACAGCCACTAGGATCAGGAGAGTTAAGCTTTAGAAATTTAATTTTAATTTTAATTTTAAAAATCAGCGTTTGAAACAGTGGCAGTGCTGGGGTCATCTCATATAGAGTTTTATCAAGGTGTAATTAAAAATATCAGCATGTGGTGAAGTGTATACTATTGCTTTTTTTTTTTTTTTACATTTTTCACTATTCTGGACGACAGTGAAAATATAATAATTTTTAACATTTTGGTCTTTGGTCTTATACCTGTTTTATAGACCTCTCTCTTCATTAAAGGAGCACAGACTTGTTCAAGTGGTTTAGGACACAGTATGACTGTGAGCAGGAGCGGCTCAACACATAAGCGAACTAAACTCCTGCTCAGGACACCCATGGCCACCAGGGGGCCCTCAAGAGTGCTTGATTTAAAATACGTAATTTTTGTGATAAAAATGTGTGTTAATCGTACAAAAATGCAATGTTAACAAGCTAGCTAGCTAACACACAGTCAGTTCCTGCTTCTAGTGTGACATTCGTGCAAACTGTGATGAACCTTAACTTTTGGTCAGTCAGACTAAGGTTGGGTCACAGTGTGCTGCGCATGTAAAATGAAAAAAAAGTTAAAATGTTATGTCGGGGGGGGGGAGAAAGAAATGTTTGAAAGCAAGTTTGGATGAAAAATTACAGCATTTTATCATGAACGTGAACTGACAGATGCGTCCAGTTCAGTCAAAGCATGTTCAGCTAATATTAGCTAGATGCTAGCAGTTGTTTTAATCTGATCATTTCTGTTGAGATTAATCTATCAATAAAAGAATAGATGCTTGCAGCCCTAGCAACAGTTATGTATTGATATTGAAGAAAAACTATTTATATTATATATAATTAAGAATAAAATAATCCGTCCATTTTCTAAACTACTTCTTCCGGTTGCGGGAAAGCTGGAGCCAATCCCAGCTGACTGCGGGCCTAAGGCGGGGTTTACCCAGGACAGGAGGCTCCACCCATCACAAGGAAACACATAGACAGACGACCACTCATACACACACTCACACCTACGGGCAATTTAGAGCATCCAATCAACCTACTGCAGCCTTTGGACTGTGGGAGGAAACCGGAGAAACCCGGAGGAAACACTCCACACAGAAAGGCCCCCGTAGCCGACCCAGGGATCAAACCCAGGACCTTCTCACTGTGATACAAAACTAATAAATGCGATCTTGGTTGTGTGAGGTTTACAGTAGGTGTGAATAATCAAGCGGTGACAATAGTCGATAGTATCTGCAGCTCTAAGGTGGTGTGGGGCCCCCTAATCAAATTCTCCTTAAGGCCCCATCAATTTTAGGGCTATGAGCCATAAAGATGAACAAAACCTCACCACGACAGAAACAAATCTGTTGCCATAACCCACCTTAGGAGTAGGAGTGGCAACGACCATCATAAATACAGAGAAATCTGATCCGAGATCAGTCCTCTCCAGCGCTAATGCAGTCGAAAAGTTGTAACAGGGAAGTTATGTTGATTTTTTTATGGCTCACAGTAAATCAGACTGTGTCCTAAACCCTGTCAACATGTCTGCACCACCTCGATGAAGAGCTGGGGATACATTTACCATCAACTATAATGCTGATTGTTGATATCTAGTGTTTGCTACCAATCCTAGACTCACAGCGTTGCGGTGAAACCAGCCCTGTTTGTACAGAAGTTTGTAGACCAAAGCTCAGCCAATGTATCTTCTGAAATCAACCAAAGTGCTGTTTCCTCTTCTAGAAAGGCTTTACAGCAGATGGTGGAGCCTTGCTGTGAGAATTTGATTGCATTCAGCCACAAAAGGCATCAGTGTTCAGGTACTGTTATAGAATGACTAGTTCCGTACAGTGGCACCATAAGGGAAGCGGAGCAGTTGCTTGCCTGTAGATGCGCTTACGAGCAGAACAGATGGTGAACTGTCAGTAGATTTGACATGGCGTCATGGAAGACGTCGGGACACCAAAAATGAAAAGCGAGGCAACAGGAAGCATCGAAAAATATATATATACTCACAGGCCTTCAATGGGCCCCATTTGGTGCTTATTAGCAGATCGCGACCTCACAACAATAGGGCAGTGGTGGCCCAGTGGTTAGGTTCAAGTCCCAGCCATTGAGGTAAACCTTGAGCGAGGGTCTTGCTACACTGCTCCCCAGACACTACTGACAGCTGCCTGCTGCTCCACGTGTAGATTGGTTAAATGTAGAAGTCACATTTTGTTGTGGTGTACTTTTGTGTGATGGGGTGTGTTCACAATGGCAAATAGTCACTTTCAGTAGTGGCTACACCACTGGCTGGATGATCTAGCTAAACTTACAGCGCCGCGTCAGTCTTTCAACTCAATATTCGGGAGGTTAGCTTCACAGGTGAGTGCAATTTTTGGTTCAAATGTGTTCAATAGGGCTCAGTGTCTTTATAGCCAGCTAGTGGGCACTCTTGCTAACTAGCATACATGCTAAGTAGCTTGTTCACCAATCAGTCATCATGCACAGGTGCAGTTTCAGCATTAGCTAATTTTGAATATGTATTGCAAATGTAATATGGCACAATTACCACTTTTGTCGCCGTTTTTGTAAATTATTTTTTATTGTTTTTGCCAACCAAAAATTTAAATGCTACTGTATTTTAATGATTTCAAACCTTTTTTGCTAGAAAAGAGCACTAATGAAATATGCTGCTTGTCTACATAGGACCATGCAGTATATCACTGGTAAATGACAGTAGGTATTAAGCACTTAATACTACAATATACTGGAGCTCCCAGTCCAAAATAAAGCTGGGAGGCTTCATACCCATCTAGCTAATGCTTAACATTGGGCATGGTGACACCAGACTGTGTGGTAGCTCTGGACCATCCCATTTGTTTGACAGTGCTTTTCTAGGGAGATTATACAGGCTGTTTGAATACTTTTGAACATACAGTGTCATTAAAGAAAGATTATTGTACTTTAAACCTTTAGCACTTTAACCACTGTCTCTAGCAGTGACAGTGACAGATCTGACATAGACAGAAACCACTTTAAATGTAGATGGTAGGCCAAGGTGTCGGCAATTTGGATCTGTTATTTTGAACTGAAGCACAATGTTAATGTAGCTAGCAAGAAATTAAAGCTTATTGGTCCAACCAATGGCCTCCTGTGCTGGATGAACCCCGCCTTAGGCCTGCAGTCAGCTGGGATTGGCTCCAACTTCCCCGTGACTCGGAAACGGAAGAAGCGGTTGGAAATGGATGGATGGATGGATGGTCCAACCAATAATCATTTTCACTGTGTGCCTATATCGTCACACACATGACTCAAATGAGGTAAAAAGTGATGTTAAAGTGACACAGGGGGCGGCTATGAGAAGCTCCCGGGGAGCAGTGTAGTGAGATGGTACCTTGCTCAAGGGCACCTCGGTGGTACCCGAGTCTGGGACTTGAACCTGCAACCTTCTGTTCACAAGTGCATGGTCCTAACCACTAGTCCTACCATGTCAAGTTGTTGAAATCTCAGGGAAGACCAAGGTAAAATATTAAAAATGTCCTTCAGACCAATCAAAACTCATCAGACCTATCTGCCAACTGTGTGGGCCTTGTGGCCTGTACGGGAAGGTGCATGTAGCATCACAACACGTAATCATGGTACATTGAAACATCAGCGTATTCTTTTTTCAAAATAAACGTTAGTAAGATGTAATATGTAAACAGGGAGGACACCATTCACTCCTCTGTCTTTACATCCAATGTACAAACAATTTGGAGTAAATAAAAGGACTGATTGTTTTTGTGGTGTCAGAAAAACCAACATCTCCGCCTACAGTGGTTTAGCCCCACCCATTCACAGTGAAGTTATAAGGTGTGTTGTAGCCTGGAAGCTCTCTGAATGAGGCATAGTGCCAGGACAGCCAATCAGAACAACTCATTTACATTTATCAAGTCACATTAACAAAGAAATCCTGCTTGAATGTAAGGGATGGAAAAAAAATTGACTGTTATTTTGAATTTTTGGTGCATCGAACCCCTCAAATGTCATATTTGGGCCTGCAAGAACATGCAAGAAAAAGAGTATTGGTTCTTTAACGTGTCTTTAGGTTCTAGCTAATAAACTACATCATATGTAATACATAAATACATAATTTGTTTGAAATTAAAGCAGCTTTTTTTACTATAGGTTTTCACATGCAAACTGCCATCTGCTGCTTCACTTCTGTTTTTTTTTAATGATCTTTGCACTCCCTACATCCTTCCACGTTCCCCTCCATCGCAGAGTACCTCCCACCCTCCCCCGAAAGCCCTTTATTGACTATCGGCCGCCGCTGTCAATCGCGTCTGAGTGGTTTGAATCTGATGGATGTGGGACTGCAGTGTGTGTATGTGTGTGTGTGTGTGTGTGTGTGTGTGACTGCGGCAAAGGTGCAGGCTAATGAATGGTCAGTCCAGACACTGCAGGGTGGAGAGGTCAGGGGCCACCAGGGATAAAGTGTGTGTGCAGGGGTGGGGTGGGGTGGGGTGGGGTGGGGTGTGGTGGTCTGGCTTGCTGCATATAGTGTGTCTCATCAATATATAACGAAGGAGAAAACAAAGAAAACGAGTCAAATTAACAATAAAGATAAAGAAAATGTCGTTGTTCAGTAAAGCAGCAAGAGAGACTGAATGAGGAAGAAAATATGATACACTTTTGCTTTTCATAGGAACAATGTTCCTTTGGTGATTTATCTTTGTGTTTTAAGCTGATTTAACAGTTTATTGTTGGGTTTAGTCTGCACTAGTGAGTTACCTTCCTGTTTGTTGCCAATTAAGTGATTTACCTTCATGATTTAAGCTGATTTAGTGATTAATGTTTATGTTTTTAGCCTGATTTAGTGACCTACCTTCATGTTTTAGCCTGACTGAGCGATTTACCTTCATTATTTTGGCTGATTTAATGATTAATCTTTATGATTTTGCTGGATTTATTTATTAATATTTTTTAAATACTGATTTAGTGATTAATATTTGTTTTATACTGATTTAGTGATTTACCTTCGTGTTTCAGCCTGATTTAGCGATTTACTTATGACTCGAGCATCCTTATGGGATTCATGTTCGTGTTTTATGCTGATTTTGTGATTTATCTTCATGATTTTGGCTGATTTTGTGATTAATGTTTATGATTTTGCAGGATTTAGTTATTAATATTTATGTTTAATACTGATTTAGTGATTTACCTTTATACTTTTGGCTGATTTAGTGATTTATCTTCATGATTTTGGCTGATTTAGTCATTTATTCATATGGTTTTGACTGATTTTCATAATTCTGGCTATTTTAGTGGGGCCTGGGAGCACTGGGTGCATTTTCTGTAATAAACTTACATTTACATTTATTCATTTGGCTGACGCTTTTATCCAAAGCGACTTCTTTACCTCAGTAGTGCCTGAGCTGGGGCTTGAACCTGCAACCTTTAGGTCCCCAGCGCAATGTCCTAACCACTAGGCCACCACTGCCACTAAGGTCTGTTCTACCAAAGAACGTAAGATCAAGTCAATTTAAGAAATCACTGATCTCACAAAGATTCGGTTCAATTACATGATTCTTTAGTTACTGCCAGATGATTCAGTTTGAGTCGACTTTTTTTTTAACAAAAACAACGGGTCGTTCCAATGGCAGAGTGAGACTGGCTGAAAGAGGCTTCACCTGAGCTTTTACTTGTGATCACAGATGATCTAACTTGGGCAGTGGAGCCTAGTGGTGAGGACGCTGCTTTTGGGACCTGAAGGTTGTAGGTTCGAGTCCCTGGGCACCACTGAGGTTCCCTTGAGTAAGGTAACGTCCCGCTACGCTGCTCCCCGGGTGCTGTTGGTAGCTGCCCACTGCTCCACGTGTGCACGTGTGATGGGTTAAATGCAGAGGTCATGTTTTGTTGTGGTGCTTGAGTGTGTTCACAATGACACACAGTCACTTTCACTTTAAAACAAACTGACGTTCAGCCAAAGCGAACATCATGCAAATCTACATGCAGGAAATGCGTTACAGACCAGCTGAACAAAACCACATCCAGGTAAATCTGCGTAAACTGAAAAAGGCCGAGATGAAATGCACATTGCCACAGTTTAACAGGCCAAAATTCCAGACTTTTTCTTTACTTTTCTCTCACTTCGTTTGGTAGAACAGTGGTTTAAAAGCTACGCAACAGCTGAGTCAGCATCACGTGATGTTATCTGTGACACACCCATCTCCTTATTTTATTGATTTTCTTATTTTTAAAAGAACATTTTGTCCGAAGATTTTGTTTTGGCTCACTTATTTATTTAAAATGTTTTATTTTGGCCAGAAATAAGCAGACGTTTTATAGAAAAGCATACACATTTATTATAAATAAGTTCAAAGTTCAAAATCAACGTAGTTGGACGACCACGTCCACATTCAGGCCTAATTTCAGCGTCAGACTGAACACTGTTCCCTGTTTAGGGCTCAACTGTTCAACCAGTTACACAATAACACTGGATGAAACGCGTTTAGGGTTGTGGCTGTCAGAAGAGAAGGGGTTAAATGTCTGGCACACAGTTGGAGGAAAACGTGTGTGTGTGTGTGTGTGTGTGTGTGTGTGTGTGTGTGTGCAAGAGCAAGCGAAGAGGAGAGATAGTGTGAAAGAGGGAAACAGAGAGGTTTAAATATAAATGTCTGTCTGGTGTGTGAAAATGTTTGACGATGGGAAAAAAGGCAGACAGAGCATGCACAGAGAGAGAGAGAGAGAGAGAAGGGTGGGGAAAAGGGTGTCGAGAAAGGGGAGGGGAAGGAGCGAGACAGGAAAGAGAGAGGAGGGAGATGGGGAGAGAGAGAGGGAGAAAAAGCAAGAGAGGGGGAGGAAGGAGAAGGGGAGAGCGAGTGAGAGAGAGAGAAAAAAAAGAAAGAGAGCGAGGGCGGGAGGGGGTAGAGAAAACGGAGGAAGAGAGACAGAAAGAGCCAGCGAGAGAGGAAAAGAGAGAGGGGGAGGAGGGAGAAGGAAAGAGCGAGCAAGAGAGGGAGAGAGAGAGAGGGAGGAGGGAGAAACCGACTATTCAGAATTTTCATTCAAAGTGACACAGCCTGCGTGTCCTGGTTTGCACTTCTCTCTCTCTCTCTCTCTCTCTCTCGCACATGCTCACCCTCGCACGGAAACACCAGACAGTCTGCGGCTCAAGTTTACAGCAGGAGGACGCCCAGAGAGGAGAAAGAACGGAGAGGGGTTAAAAAAAGAATACAAGGATCCTGTGTGTGTGTGTGTGTGAGAGAGAGAGAGTGAGAGAGAGAGAAAAGGAGAGAGGCGAGGAGAAAAGTGAGGGGTCTAGTCGGGCGAGGGAGTTTTGAAATAGAAGAAAAGAGGGAGCGAAGGGGGGGGGGGAGAAAGAGGGAGGGATACGCCGAGATGGAGGAATGTGGGAATGATAGAGTGCAATGTAAAGAGAAAGAGAGAGAGAGAGAGAGAGAGAGAGACAGTGGGAGAGCAAGAGAAAGAGTCAGACTGGGTGTATACAGCTGAGCTTCCACACTCGGCGGCTGGGGTAAGTGCATTTTTCCCTACGTTTTTTCCTCTTTTCTCACTCTGTGAGTGTGCACACTGATATTAATGCAGTGCCTGTATCATATACCTTTCTCTTTTTATTTCAAAAACGCTGAAAGCTTGCATCAGTCCTGCACTGGGACGCGTTCTCATCAGGCCGAGAGCCCCGGCTCCTTTCTGAAGCCGACACAAATGTGACGTGACATTTGTGACAAGTGTTGCTTATGTGTTCGGACATCACTGCAGGAGAAGCTAATGTGATGTTATCCACGAAGGCAGGCGTGCATGAGCCTCACATCATCCTGCATGTGCTCGTGCATGCGTTCGGGACTCCTCTTTGCTCTGGACATTCCTCGTTTTGCACACTTTTCGCCACATCTCAGACTCTTCGCCACTGTTGCCCTTGTCACTATGTGTGGAAGTGCATGTATGAGGCTAAGGTGCCGGTACCAGTGCCTGTGGAAGTGAAAAGCGATCGGATTAGAGTATTGATCCGGTCTGGGGCAGGTAGACGTAGACCCAGTCGCC
The DNA here is from genome assembly GCA_037974385.1 of Arnoldichthys spilopterus. NCBI lineage: Eukaryota > Metazoa > Chordata > Actinopteri > Characiformes > Lepidarchidae > Arnoldichthys > Arnoldichthys spilopterus. The sequence goes on from JBBPDA010000030.1 coordinate 3,042,622, forward strand.
CAGACGGGTGGGGGGTGGTGTCACCGTCCACACTTCCACGAGCGTCTTCATCAATAACCGCCTTTCAGCCCGAGCTGAACTAACACCAATGGCAAATCTCAAACTTGCCGGGGGCCTCGTGTGCGAATCCACACATCTCCGGGTCTGGTGATCTATACGGCACTAGGTTTAACTTGATGTGTAAGGCACAAGCACGAGCCCTGGTCTTGGAGTAGCACGTGTCCGTATGTGATTTCCTAGACGAAAAAGCACATACGTGCCGTGTGAGAGCAGGCGTGTTCAGAAATGGCCATGGTTCCCCTGAACTCATTCACCCACAGGGTCATGAGTTCAAGTCCCAGGTGGGGGAAGGGGGTGGGCAGTCTCGATGGCCCTTATTCTTCTTATTCGACCCTTCCCCCTGCGCCTCATATGCAACCGCCGGACAGCCGCACACAAGGGTGGCTCTAACGTTTCAGGGCGAAAAAGCAAGGGGAGAGCAATCGCACGGCACCCGCCCCGCTTTAGGCCGCAAACCCACGCTTGAAGCTGGAGTGGAGGCGAAGGCCTCGGTGATCAAAGTCAGACTTGTTCCTCATGTAGAACAATGTTGCAGGAATTTCTGCAGGATTCCTACCAGAATCTTATAGTTCACTTGTATAGGAACTATAGTTTACTATCCTACACTATACAAATATTAATACATTACTATCAGGCAGCGATAAAGGGAATATTGCTTGTTATGGATTATTATAGACACTATAGAACTCTTAGAGTTTCCTCTACGAGGCCTATAGATCTATGGGACGGTCAAGAATTTCTGCATATTGTCCATACCACTCTGGCTCCTCCCACTATTTTGGATTAGAGTGTGCTTAATATGCAAATGCAAGTATAGCTGCTGTCCAGCGCGCCCATTCAGAATTAGTCTGAGCGGACAGGTCGTGTGATAAGGTTTAGGTTTCTCTCGACGGGGCTTCCCCCCCCTATGTAAGCGTATGCGTTCTGAAACACATCAGACCTGCAGACAGACAAACGGACGAGCGTCACTACCAGACAGCCCCTCTTTCATAGGAAATGAGACCCTTTGACCTTTGCCATTCAGACTGTCTGGAAATGTGGAGCCTGGAATCGATCAACCCACCCCACCAACCTCTTTTGCCCAGACACACATGCACACACACACACACACACACACACTCACTCACTCACTCTCCACCTCCACTCCCTCCTTCCTACACCCCCCCCCCCCTTCCATTTTTCTCTTTCTCTGCAGCTAGCCGAGTTCCCCCTTCCCTTTCCCGCTCACCCCTGGTCTCCCCTCCCCCACAATCAGATAATAGACCCCACAGTGCTTATGCTATATTTCATGCTTGGCCCCCAGCGCTTAGGCCACTCTACATATGGCCTCGTCCGCTGAACACAGTGAGTAAAAGACTGTTTCTGTGTCTAGAATGTAAAAGATTAACATCACGCTAATGCGCGTCCATTCTGGGTCATCCTAACCCCAATTACTAGCTTGCCATAATTCATATTGTGCCTTCACAGTGTAAGGTCAAGTGTTGGTGACACTGTGACTAGATTTGTGATGTGTAGAAACAGCGCATATACAAATGCACACAAAATTAGCATCTCTATAGCCTTGCGACATGACACCGCTTGCCTTACTTGAGGCGGTATTATGGAAGCATCCAAAATCCTAATCCATGGTAAATGCCTTTGATAAGTTATAATGATGCACATACATGTCTTGAAAGTGTTAGCAACACTGTGGCTACATTCACCATTGAAATGGCACATGCACATAAATAAATGCATATATATATGGGAAAGATGCGTATGCGTATATACCTTGCTCTGCATAACGTTTGGTGACATCTGAGGCAATAGATACAGTTTTATTGACAAGAACATTAATCCATAGCAAAATTTACACTGTTGGCTAATTAATGTCGTATGGCTTTGATATATAAGGTGTAACAGTACATTTGTCTATAGAAAGCAACACTGATTAGTTTCGCCATTGAAATGACACTTTCATATAACAAATGTATATGTGAATGCATACATGACTATGGGAAAGGTATCCCTCACTAATGCCACATAAAGCTTTGTGCTATTGGTGGCTCATTTTTAACATTTTTATGTTAAATGTCTTAATGCTTCAAAACGTTTGTTGATGTAGGAAACTGAAACTGTGAATTACAAGTGTTTGACCAAAAAAATGTGATTTCTCATGCAGTGGGTGCAATGGAAATGTTACAATAATGCAATAATAATAATTCCTCTTGTTTTTGCAGGAAATGACATCATTACATATAGCATTTTTATCACTACAAGCTAGCTAAACCAAAACGAGCTGTTTAGCATAAGCGTTTTGCTAATTTTCATTTTATTGCTTGCGATGCGTGAAGAAAGTTTGCTACTGTGCCTATGTTTGCCGTATGTAGACCTAATAGTGTTCCACACATGGATAAATGCATATACTACAAACAGTAACTAGCGAGCTATATACTACAAACAGTAACTAGCGAGCTATATACTACAAACAGGCACTAGCGAGCTATATACTACAAACAGTAACTAGCGAGCTATATACTAAAAACAGTAACTAGCGAGCTATATACTAAAAACAGGCACTAGCGAGCTATATACTACAAACAGTAACTAGCGAGCTATATACTACAAACAGTAACTAGCGAGCTATATACTACAAACAGGCACTAGCGAGCTATATACTACAAACTGTAACTAGCGAGCTATATACTACAAACTGTAACTAGCGAGCTATATACAAACAGGCACTAGCGAGCTATATACAAACAGGCACTAGCAAGCTATATACTACAAACTGTAACTAGCGAGCTATATACTACAAACTGTAACTAGCGAGCTATATACAAACAGGCACTAGCGAGCTATATACAAACAGGCACTAGCAAGCTATATACTACAAACTGTAACTAGCGAGCTATATACTACAAACTGTAACTAGCGAGCTATATACTACAAACTGTAACTAGCGAGCCATATACTACAAACTGTAACTAGCGAGCTATTTGGTTAACTAACGCTGTGTGGTTCACCTTATGTAAAGATGGCCCATGCACATGAACAGATGTAGCTATACACATGTAAGAAAGTTTATATTATTATGCTAATGTACCTCACTGACATACATGTGACATTGCTAGCCCTAATGTTACTGATTGTCATTTCCTAAAGTGATCCCTAAACCCAGAACTAGCGTCAATATGAAATTTCTCTAAAAACACTTTTTACATCTCTATAAGTTTTTTCAACTAGGCTTTTATGTAAAAATGGCATATGTACATGTACAAATGTGTACATATACACCAATCAGCCATAACATTAACACCACCTGCCTAATACTGAGTAGGTGCTGGAGCAGCTCTGACTGTGGTGTACTGTGTGTTCTGAGCCCAGTGTGCCCATGACTCTGTCCACCAGTTGTCCTTCCTTGCATCACTTTTGGTAGGTACTAACTGCCGACCAGCCGTTTTGGAGCTGCTTTGATTCAGTCATCTAGTGATTATAATATAGCCATTGTCAAAGTGGTTCAGAACAGATATTTCCTGCTTCCAGCCCATTAACATCAAGAACTGACTGTTCACACATATCCCATCCATTGACAGGTGCCACTGTAATGAAATAACTAGTGAATGTAATTTATTTTACTTGTCAGCAGTGTTAATGTTATGGCTGATCGATGATCATCTGCTGCACCAGTGTTTTGTGGCATTGCTAGCCCTTGTTGCCATAAACTTACCCTATAGCTAGCTAGACTCCAGTATGTAAACCTTATGGATCTATGCTACACTGTTTGGTGGGGTAATAGTTAATGGACATGGCCAATGGACAACCCTGATCTGTACCTAGGTTTGGTAACTCATGTTATGTGACACATACATCAAACATACACATTTATAAAGTGTTAGTAACAGCCTGCTCCTTGGACCTCAAGGGAAAAAAAAAGTACATACACACTTATGAATGCATACATAAAAGAAATATTATCCTCATGCTAACGTACATAGGCAATAGGCATAAAGTTTGGCGAACTAGCCCTTTTTGGGCCAATATTAATGGTCATATTGGTTTTAATTAACATGCATTTTGTTCCCATGATTAGCGTGTAATTAGACAATTCTATGACAAATTGCCAATGGGAGTATGTGACAAACGAGTGTCAGTGAACATTCAACGCTGTCGGTGAGTTTTGGAGTGAGAGAAACCATCGAGTGTTGAGTGTACCCTACTTCTCGGGCTCACAGATGTCACAGGCCTCTCTGATTAGATGCCGAAGCCACCAAGATGGCCGCCCGAATGTCTCAGACAGCATCGCAGTGACCAGTGAAGCGACAGGCCTTACACTCCATTCTCATGGCCCCAATTCACATTCATTGCTGTCGGTGGGTTTTCTCGAGCTGACTCGCCGGACAATGAATGAGAACTGTGGTCTTCTATTCCAGCTCATCGCCTGCTTCACGGGTGCAGGATGGCACCTTCAGATTGCATTTCAGTCTCTCTGGAAAATGCCAGCCGTTCTTTCCATCGTGTGAACGTTTCATAATAATCGGTCTGATACGGTTGGACCGACGTTAATGTGTCTTTGAATTGCGTTAATGAACGTTAAGCACATTTTCTTCACTCACTTATGACGTGTTCCAATGTAAGTGGCTCAATAAACAGGAAGCTAAATTGGAACTTCCAGTGCCTCATCGTTTTTATTTCTGTGCGTTGAATAAGGGTTTTTTGTCTGTGGCTGTAGCTTTGTTGTGCCCTGATACTCTGCTTGATCCTGCAGTTCCTCGGGCTGACCTCAGCGCCGACAAAAACGATCGGTCAGTCACACTGATCTGCCTGAGCCACTGAGACAGAGAGCAGGAGAGTCAACATTACTCACAACAGAGTGTCTTTTCCTCAGGCCTTTTGTGTGTGTGTGTGTGTGTGTGTGTGTGTGTGTGGCATGCACTGCTAAACAAGGTCAAGCAAGCACTGCGTCAGTGGCGTAAGTAACGGCGCTGCAAGTGGGGCATTTGTGTTGAGGCCCTTTAATGCTTTTATTGGATGTTTATTATAAGTGGATCCCAACCCTGGTCCTGGCATACACCCACCCATTCCAGCTGAAGACCAGCTGAGTGATTAACTGATTAGGTGGATCAGGTGTGTTGGGAGCTGGAAAAACACCAGATTAGGAGAATCAGTATTCATGCCATTTTACTCTGGAGAAGCAAGGATACATGATTCATAATATACAGTGGTGCTTGAATGTTTCTAAAGCTTTTTTTGGCATAAATATGATCCCTAACATTGTCAGAATTTCCTAAAAGGAGATAAAGAAAAAAGCTATTCATCAAGATAAAAATTACATACTTGGTCATTCATTTATTGAGGTCAAGCGATGCAATATTACATATCTGTGACTGGTGTGACCTCCTCGTACAGCAATAACTGCAGCTAAACGTTTTGGCACCGGTTCATCAGTCCGGCTTGGAACCTCAATACAGAGCACCTTACAGGATGTTGGTGGGCTTCCTCACTAGCACTGCTCACTGCAGGTCCTTCCACAACATTCAAAAACATTAACCTTATAGTTCTTTAACCATTCTCTGGTTGTGTTAAGGTTGTTGTCTTGCTACGTGTTACACTTTCTCATGAAATTCAGAATTCATTGTTCAATGAATGATGGCAGGCTGTCCTGCAGCAAAACAGGCCCAAACCATGATACTATGATCACCAAACTGAACAAATAGCATTCTTATGCTGGAAAACAGCTCCAAATGCTTGTTCTTTAAACCAAAAAGTTCTAAGCTCATCTCCTCTGTCCATGAAACATTTTTCCAGAAGTTTTTATCTGGCTTGTCCACATGATATTTAGCAAACTGTAGTTGGGTTTGGAGATCAGTCGTTTTCTCCTGTGCAACCCTGCCATGCACAGTCATTGTTATTCAGTGTGTTTTATGATGAACTATGATGACCTTTAATATTAGCCAGTTGAGAGAGGTTCCTTTGTTACCTCACAGACCTTTAAATCCCTCGCTCTTGGGGTGATCTTTGTTGGTCCAATGGAGTGATCCCATGTAGAAGATAACAACAGTCTTGGATTTCCTCCATTTGTACATGGCCTGACTGTGGATTGGAGGAGTCCACACACTTTAGAGGTGGTTTTGTAGACTTTTCCAGCCTGATTTGTGTCACGGTTTGTGCCATGATTCACTGGCAACACTTGGCAATAATATTGGATAATATTCTTCAAATATTCTTCTTTTGTCTCATTTGGGACCTCATTCTCTACTTCTAGGCATTGTGTGAAGTCAAATTCTAAAGGTTTTACAAACTTTCCAGCACTATACGTCAAGCTGCATTAGAACACAAACCTTGTTGAGACACACAGCAGCAGGCAAAGAAAGAATTGCAGCCATTTTTCTATTAACTGAAGGTCATTTTCATATAGGGGCCCATTCATTTACGCCACTGAATTACATGGCTAAAATAGGAATGTAAGAGGCATTCTCTACAACTGCTCAACGGTGAGCCCTTTCAGCAATAAAACATCAGCAACTGATGCTGGAGCTAATTAGAGGAACACTTGAGGACTCCCCCTCAGTGTGGAGAGGATGAGCTGTGCGGAGGCCTAGGGACATGGAGGGCATAGAGTGCAGCTTTTAATGAATGAGGCCAAGCGTCTGTGAGCCATTCCCACACTACACTCTGGCTCCGCAAGCCATTAACAAACCGCAAGAATACAAAGGAAAAATGGCATCGTCAGGCCCAAATTTACACACTGGTGATGTTGTAACAATATCCACATTTATGTTGCATGTTGGAGTATTGCAGCATTTACAAATACCCGGCACAGGCTCTGCTCACAGATGTGCTCACTCATAGCTACTGCTGCAGAGTTGGGCAAGCTTATGTCAGCCATAACATTAACGCCACATTGACATTGACTATCTAGTTATTTCATTACAATGGCACCTGTCAGGGGAGTACGACATGTTAGGCAGCAAGTGAACAGTTCGTTCTTGAGGGAAAGTGGGTGAGTGTAAGGATCTGAGCCACTCTGACAAGGGCTAGACCGTGAGTCAGAGAGTCTCCGGAACGGCAGGTCTTGTGGAGTGTTCCAGTTACGCAGTAGTTAGTGCCTACCAAAAGTGACCCCAGGAAGGACAACTGATGAATCAGGGACAGGGTCACCCAAGGCTCACTGATGCATGTGGGGAATGGCTAGCCCATTGGTCCGATCCCACAGAAGAGCTTTTGTGGTTTAAAAGTGAACGCTGAGTCTGATAGAACGGGGTCAGAACACACAGTGCACCACAGTCACTGTTTTAGCACCATGAGGGGGAACGACTCAATATTAGGCAGGTGGTGTTAATGTTATGGCTGATTGGTCAATTAATACAAATGACACGCATTTTATTAGTAACTACTACTAATTTTAGCATGGTGGCTGATTCACCTCACTGAGTCGTTTCCAACATGCCCATCTGAGTTAGCTACAAAAAACACAGTCCAGCACAGGAGAGTAACATGAAACCCAACTCCCTTAGGTTGAATGGGATTTTTACAAGCGTTTTGTAAAGTTTGCCCAAGCTCACAACAGTAGCCTTTAAAAAGCACTTTTTGTGGGTGGAGCTTGGAAAGGTTAATTGGCCAGGGTCAGCGTAAATGGAGCTGAGAAAAACAGGTCCATCAGGCCTGAAAGGGGTCAGAGTCTTCAAGCCACTTCATTATCTCCCTTTGTCAGCGGCAGCCAATCTCAGGGCAACTCCAATGAGCCTACTGGAGGTAAGGTGGGACTAAAGCATATAGAGGCGGAGGCAGTCTGGCCTGATTGAAGGCTGCACCGTGATTAGTGACACAGAAGCTCAGACTTTTTACATTACTTTCTGTTCTTACACCATTGGTCCTTACACCACCATCAAAGACAAAGACATGTTATACAGCTCCAACGGTGTTGCTTACAAACACGTAGGATGTCGTTATTAGGGGTGAAAATATTAAAGAAAGCCACGATTTGCCACTCAAATCGAGTTTATTGCAAAAAAGTACCTTAACCCTTTAGTGTTCTGGTCAGTTATTCAATTGAGCACATTTTGAGTCACTATATCTTATTGAACTATCCATCCACACATCCATCACTTTTTTTTAAACCCCTTCTTCCATTTCGGCTGGCAGGGAATCCCAGCTGACTATGGGCCCAAGGCTGGGTTCACCCAGGACAGGAGGCCAACCCATCGCAGGACAACACACAGACGACAGACACACAGGCAATTTAGAGCATTCGGTAACCTACTGCAGCCTTTGGACTGTGGGAGGAAACCGGAGAACCCAGAGAAAACCCCAGGGAAAGCTCACATACTCATTGAACCATGCATTGAACTTAACCTGGCTGTTCACTGACACTTGGGGGTTAGGGCTGTTATGGTAAAAAAAATCCACCGGATTTCAATGTGTCTTTAATTAGCAGACCTGTTCAGTGAGCTTCCTCAGCGGAAGTTATGCTAGTTGCAGGCTCTGTTGCACTTACACACATTTTAGGATATTGTTGTAAAGGATAGTGCCCTGCCGCGCTGGCAGGGGGCGGTTGGAGGCTTGTTTTTGTGACTGGTGCTTGTTGGGCTGGCTGGGGGCGAAGTGTTGCCATGGTTACATCAATCGTGCTTATGTGTTTCACCTGGGGCCAAAGCCTATATAAGCATGGTGGTCTAACCAGGCGGCACGGAGTCCATGTCTCGGCTAGACAGGTGTGGTTACCAGCAGCACCCGGGGAGCAGTGTAGTGGGACGGTACCTTACTCAAGGGAACCTCAGTGGTGCCCAGGGACTTGAACCTGTGACCTTCAGGTCCCAAAGGCAGTGTCCTAACCACTAGGCCACGACTGCCCACGGGCCATTATAGGCCAAAGGCAGGGTTTACCAAGGACAGGAGGCCAACCCATCACAGGGCTTTAAGAGAGTCCACGAATTTTATTAGAGTTCCACTGATTTGTTGATGTATTCAAAGTTTTACAATAAAGAGAAATTTTGTTTCACAGAGGCCTAGTTTTAAAAAATTATGAGGTTGTTGAATAAAAAAAAAACCATTATTGTTATTATTGCCCCAAATGAATATGTAATGCAAAAAAAAAAAATGAATTGCTTTTTCCTTAGTTTGGCCATTAAAGGGTTAAAAACTAAAGTCTTCAATTGTCACCTTCAAACATTATCAAATTTTTATTCATTTCTATTTTACTTATTATCTCTATATGCATTATGCAAAATTATAACAGAATAAAATATAGGAACATGTGAACGTACAGCACTCACATCTGAACACACAGCAAGCTTGTTTATCCATGATGTTAGAAGGGCAGGCGTTGTTAAGTGGTCAGTTACAAATTACCTGGGCATGTTCATAACGGCCAGATTCGGAATGAAAGGAAATGAGAAAGGGAACACAATTAGTGTAAAGAATCAATGACCTAATAAAAATGACAAACGATTCCTTTCCTATTTGTAGTTTCAGTAGTTAACTACACACAAATGAGCCGAAAGTGACTGTGTCATTGTGAACACACTCGACCACAACGAAATGTGACCTCTGGAGCAGGGCTTGGGGACGGTTTGAACCAGTCACGTTGACGATTTAACTATTGAACCGCTATGCAGAAAAGATTGTAACTGAACTACTAGCAAGCTGCAAAATGTAGTTTAACTACTATCCATCCATCCATTTTCGGGATCATAGGGAAGCTGGAGCCAATCCCAGCTGACTGCGGGCCTAAGGCGGGGCTCACCCAGGACAGGAGGCTCCACCCATCCCAAGGCAAGACATAAACAGACAACCACTCATGCAGGCACTCACACCTACGGGCAATTTAGAGCATCCAATCAACCTGCTGCAGCCTTTGGACTGTGGGAGGAAACCGGAGAACCCAGAGGAAACACACGCGAACATAGGGAGAGCTGCAAACTCTGGAAAGGCGCCTGTGGCCGAGCCAGGGGTTGAACCCAGGACCTTCTCGCTGGCAACAGCACTAGTGCTGGATTCTTCTCTGTTAAAAGAGCAGAGCAAACAAACTAGAGGTGTGAAAATACCTTTAGATGTATGGAGAAGACGTCAGTACATCAATACTATGCCAGTATATCATATGCAAAATGACAGGGTTTCACTTGAGTCTGCACCCTTCAAAAGTCCAGGCTGTAGACTGTAAAATAAAGCACATTCTGAGGGTTTACAGGTGAGACACATGCACTGATTTAGGTTACACTCATAGTCTCTTACATTGTTCCACATATGACAAACATAACTGCTCCTTGCATTAAGTCAAGCTTCATTTTTCCGCTGCTGATTTATGTTACTTCTCACTTGGTCCATTTGTTGCTCTGTGCTTATGCATTTTACACTCTCCACCACTTTCTCTCCCAGCTTCTTTCTCACCCTCCCTCCTTCCTTCCCTCCTTCTTTCTCTCTCTCTCTCTTTTTCTCATGTTTAGGCCACTCTCTCCACCAACTCCACTGCATCTAATTCAGAGCAGGTTTAAGCTGAAACATTGTACTGAAAGACTCTCTGTAAAACCGCAACAGTCACGCTCCAAATGTCGGTTTTTTAGGCTGGACCTGAACTGATTTAAGTTACAATAGACCACCGTCAGCTTAAGGCCACTAATGGAAATACGAATTAATGTATTGCTGGTTTAAAAGTTCTCTTAGTTGTCCATGTTTACATATAAAATATGTGTGATTGGCATAAGTTCATAATCATAGGATATATCCGTTATGAGCCTGAGTTTTGATTGGTTAGGGTGAGCCCCGAGAGCTGTCTCATCTCTGAATGCAGAAGCTGACTGATGTCCTAGGCCAAAATAGCACAGTAAGTACAAACTAGTGAAAAGTGAAAGTGACTATATGTCATTGTGAACACACTCAAGCACCACAACGAAATGTGACCTCTGCATTTAACCCATCACAC
>JBBPDA010000030.1:3060771-3085178 GCA_037974385.1 Arnoldichthys spilopterus
AACAGCGCCCGGGGAGCAGTGTAGTGGGACGGTACCTTACTCAAGGGAACATCAGTGGAGCCCAGGGACTCGAACCTGTGAGCTTCAGGTCCCAAAGGCAGCGTCCTCACCACTAGGCTCCACTGCCCAATTGTACATTATGGAACAGTGCACTTTTATTCTTGTGGTGATAACCTACAATTGTTTATAGCTAAATAAATAATTTTTGTATTGAAATATCATGCCTCTGTTATTATTACAGGCTTATCTTGTGTGGGAGAAACCTCTTGTCTCAATTGAGGTGTTAGGGGTGCATCGAAATCTAGCATATCCTGGTGTGAAAGGCACCAGGTGGTGGTGTTGAGCACTTTGGAGCCAAGACCTTCTTTACAATATTCCAATTGGTCAGTTAGTTGACGAGTCACAGTGTGATGGACAGATTATCTTCTGATGGTGTTCCCAGCATGCAGTGATGAGTAGGAAGGATGACCAATGAACCAGCAAAAGGGTAATGGGTGGCCAAGGCTAGCAGAAGAGCTACTGTAGCACAAAGTTAATGCTGGCTGTGAAAGAGGTCAGAACCAATCTGTTTATACCCGATCATGATCACCTCACCGGTCAGTTATGCTCAGAGCTGAACACACAAAGTTATGGATGACTGATGTATGTTCAAGCCTAGTGATTCATCTGGTTTGGGCTCATTTAAGAACAATATATGAAACATAGCATGTTTTTGATGTTCAGTATAGACTAATTGAGTGATCACTGGTCATTGTGAACACACCACAATGAAATGTGACCTCTGCATTTAACCGATCTGTGTAGGAGCAGTGGACAACTGATGTGGGCAGTGCTGGGTGATGGTGTTACTAGTTTTTACAGTGTTACGGTCTGGGAATCAGCAACCTTTCGGTCACTGGGGCAACTCCCAAACCAGTACACCACCACTGCCCCCAACCAGAGTATGAAGGAATGAACAAGAGCATGATCTAGTAAATATTACCCATTATATTTCATAATGACAACACACAATACTGTTTAATCCTCTCAATAATTGACTGTCATAAAACTTCTGCATATTTATATAAAGGATGTGTATGTTTCTGCAGTTATGTCACTAATCAGATGTAAAAAATAGGAATGTGAAGAAATGCAACAAATTTCTTTAGGAACACAGCAAGGTAAGGTAAATAAAGGAGCTGGTCTTTTTTTGCGTCCTTTTTTTCATTCTTTCTTTCTTTTCTTTCTCATTTCCAACATTGCATTTGTTTTCCTCTATTCACTTATTTTTTTCTAGTACTCTTTCTTTTTTACTGTTTTTACTTTTATATTTGCCTTTCCTTTCCTTCCTTTGTCTTTCACTTCTTTCTGTGTTATGGAGAACTCAACGCCCCCCTTAAAACAAGCTGAAACGTGGACTCAAGACGACAGCACACATTTCCACTGCCTTTTGGTCCGGAATGAGCTCGGCTCCAGAGAACTCAGCCGTGTTTCTCTATAGAACTGAAGTTTGCCTTTCCTTTGCATAAAATGGCATTTGCATTTCTTTTCCATAAAAGAGTTTTTGGACATGTTAAGTGACAGCGGTTTTCCAAAATCCTCCTGAGCCCATGTGGTGATATTTATCACAGTAGCATGATGGTGTCTCATGTAGTGCCTTCCAAGGGCGCCAACGTCATTCATTCAGCAGTGGTTTCCGGCCTTCCCCTCTGAAAATATGATCTACTGTAGATGATAAGGACCTCAATTCTGTGTAATCTTATGTTGTGAAATGTTCTTGTCGAAAATTCTCTCATAAGTTTGACACAAAGTAGCGAGTGACGACACGTTTGCTTCAAACCAAGCCTTTGGTGGATGATCCATTTTATACCCAATCATACACCCGCACATGATTACTGGTGAATATCTTAAACTTGTACTAAACCGTTTACCACTATTTTGCTCTTTATCAATTTTTTATGAGTCTGTTGCAGGCGTTGCATTCAAAATGAGTTTAGATTTACCAAAAATGATCAGGTTGGACTGCCAAAACATTAGAAATAATTTATTTGTATTTTTCTCAGTTAAATTACAGTTACACCGAATTTACAAAATCTCAGATTTTGTAAATATCAGAAGTCCTAAAAATCTTTTTTCTGTTTTCGCTGCTGCCTTCAATCACAATACCGGCGTCACTTCCTGTCTCCGCCATTTGGCGCTGCTAACGCGCAGGGGCTTTAAACGATTGGAGCTTCTCGGCGCTGTTCTCCCGCACAAATACACGTATTTAAAGCCATGGGGAGGAAAAAGAAGAAGCAGATGAAGCCGTGGTGCTGGTATCCTTTCTCAGAATAGCGGCCGGTTTCTGAATTGTGACGTTACGTTTCTGTTTAGTCATGTTAGCCACAAGGCTAACACACTGTTTGTTTTCCTGTCAGTTCAGCTAGCAGCGTTAGCAGCGTTGCTCCTGACGCTGAGGTAACTTTCTGCTAGCTACGTTTTCTGTGGGATTGGCCACTGTATTGCACGAATATAGACTGTTTTTCCCTACTAAACTCGTTTAAACCATCTTGCTTTAAGTGAATACACCCCTAACTGGCAAAAACAGGTACTGCAATCGAGACTTTGACGACGAAAAGATTCTCATCCAGCACCAGAAAGCCAAACACTTCAAGTGTCACATATGCCATAAGAAGCTTTACACAGGCCCAGGCTTGGCCATCCATTGTATGCAGGTGAGGGTTTTAATGTTTTCCAGAGCACTGATTTTTGTTACTAAAGACAGTTGATAAGATAAGGACTATGTGGGAAGTTAAGTTACTCTTAAGTGTGCCCCTCCTGTCATATTGTATGTTTGGTTTATTTATTAAGTGAAAAGACGTTAATACAACATCTGCAAACTTAAATACACTTGTTACAATGTTCGATAAACCATTACGTATTTTATTTACCGATTCAACCATTGAGACTGCCTGTTTGACTGTAATCTGTTTGACTACAGTGACCAAATATATTTTTTAAGAAAATGAGGCATTTTAGTAAAATTACACCCTACTAACGAAGTGTGGTGTGATCTAAAGTATACAGAGAAATCAGTACTTTCAGAAATGAAAGATTACGGTTTTGGAATGGCCTTCACTGTCCCTAGATTTGAACATTTCTGAGAAAATGTTTAATCCTTTCTTAAACACGCTGTGCTTGGAAAAAAATCAAGTGCAGAAAACATGTTCGCTGGTAACAGAAAACATTTGGAGACTGCGATTTCAGCCCTAGGACCTGAAGAAAAAGGCTGTCCAGACTATTGCCATTTAAAAATATTCCTTCATTAATTCAACAGATAAGTAATAATTGTGCATAAAAAATTGCAGAAGAGCATAAATAGTTTTTCATGCAGATGTGAACTGATTATCAACAATATGTGTAATTTAGCGCTCAACTTTCACATACCACTGTACCTTGATTTCCTATATCTCCTTGTGTAACAGCTGAGTAGTTCAGAGTTTTGAATGATTTTGTTTCCGTTGTCCTGGAAGTCGCTTTGGATAAAAGCGTCAGCCAAATGAATAAATGTAAATGTAAGATTAAATAGCCCTTTATTAGTCCCACAAGTGGGAAATTTGCAACCAATCCAAGATATTCCTGATTTTCTCTTCAAGGTTCATAAGGAAACTATAGACGGGGTGCCTAATGCCATACCCGGCCGAACAGACATTGAACTGGAAATTTACGGAATGGAGGGAATTCCGGAGAAAGACATGGAAGAAAGGAGACGTGTGCTGGAACAGAAAACGCAAGGTCATTTTCCCTACATGCCCCTCCTGCCCTAAAAGTTCTACTTGTCTGTTTGTTTTCCATTCCCATTTTGTTGGTAAGTGCTACCGCTGCCCTGGTCACTCATGTGTGGTTCTAATGTAGAAAACCAGAAAAAGAAACAGAACCAGGATGACACAGATGAAGATGAGGATGATGAAGAGGCAGGGCCCTCTTTCCAGCAGCCAGCAGCACCATCCCAAGCTACGTACGCCCCTATGACACAGCCCGGACTGGCCCCAGTCCCAGCACCAGGGATGCCACCTGGGAGCTACTCTGGTGAGCTGTGATTCAGTCTGCAATGGACTGTTAGTAGCAACTGATAGAAACAGCACTGTTATTTTAAAAAATATATATATAATATTAACATTTTTCTTACATGAATTAGGAATGCCCCCCATGATGCCTGGTGTCCCTCCCATGATGCCTGGTATGCCCCCAGTCATGCCAGGAATGCCACCAGGGTAAGGAATAATGAATTACCATGACTTTAGCTAGCATGTGCTTTATTTTTAATTGTTTTTAGAGAATTATGCTTTCCATTTTATCATATTCTGGGGCTATAGGATTGTTTTAAAACATTGCATTGAGATTGTTGAAATGGCCAATCCATCACTCTTTAAACGCAGTATGATGCCAATGGGTGGTATGATGCCACCGGGACCAGGAATGCCTCCAATGATGCCAGGGATTCCACCAGGTACAGTAGCCTTTTGCTTATGTATTGTAGGGGCCCATATAGTATTTGTGAGTTTGTTTCAGAAACAATGCCGTTTTCCATTCATCTTTTTATCCTTCGGAATTGAGCTGGTTGTTTGTTAATGTTCGTTAAAGAGTGATGCATGTAAAAGAGCTTTGTTGTGATCGCCTCCATGTGTTGTACCTCTTTCAAGAAGCAGCCACAGTCAAAACACTTCTCTCAGTTTCAGCTTGAGTGTGTTATGCCAAACTGATGCAGGCAGAATAGACCGATATGTGTCACTGAATTAGTTTTCATGACCTTGCAAAAGCCACTGCATCTAAAACTGGCAGTTTACATACAATGTCAGATTCCATTATTTTAAAATATTCCATTTTGCTGTTGACAGGCATGCCTCCTCACATGGGCCATCGTCCAGGTATGAACCATGTACCCCAGGCTCCAGGCTCAGCAGCCCCTAGCATGATGCCCAGAACAGCAACACCTGCAGCCACGATGGCTGCTCCCCAGCCTGCAGTCACCAAGCCCTTGTTCCCCAGTGCAGGACAGGTATTGTATTGTATTGTGTTGTGTTGTGTTGTTATGGCAGACACGCACTTCTCCACTTTCACTTTAAAGGAACAGTTTGATGAAAAATCACTTATCCCAGCTCAGCTACAGACATGCTTGGAGTCCATACTTTGCATCTTTAGATTAGCACTAAAACTGGGAGTTTACACAGTCAATAGTATTGTGAATAAAGTGTTAATAAAAACTGAATGTGGTGATTTGCAAATGATGTAAACCCATATTTAACAACCACAAAATATCTGTTAACTGTAACTGTTAACTGAGAAACTTTATTCAAAATAACATTTTAACATAACATAAAAGTAATATTTAACATTTAAAGGTTCATTGGCAGTAGTTCAGTAAAGACAGCATCCCAGAGAGTTTCTTAGAAAAGGTGAGGAGGTGTTTAACCCTTTGTCGACGACAAACAGGCCTTTTTCCCCTTAAACAAAAATTTGATCAGCAGAATTGGTAATGGCATTTGTATCAATTCCCGCTCCTAATTGTTTGTAAACACATTTTGTCACTGCATTCACAAATGCAAGTTAAGCCC
The DNA here is from genome assembly GCA_037974385.1 of Arnoldichthys spilopterus. NCBI lineage: Eukaryota > Metazoa > Chordata > Actinopteri > Characiformes > Lepidarchidae > Arnoldichthys > Arnoldichthys spilopterus. Next base: position 3,066,345 of record JBBPDA010000030.1, read on the forward strand.
CTCCCTGCAAAGAAGAAACCATTTTTAAACTGTGGGGAGGTGGGAAACAGTCTTAAGTCCCACCCCCACCCCGTCACATTGTATGTTTGGTTTATTTATTAAATAAAAAGACGTTAATACAACATCTGCAAAAACATCTGCAAAATATTGTTACAATGTTCGATAAACCATTACGTATTTTATTTGCAGATTCAGCCCTTGAGACTGCCTGCTTGACTGTGATCTGTTTGACTACAGTGACCAAAGATATTTTCTTAAAAAATGAGGCATTTTAGTAAAATTACACCTTACTAACAAAGTGTGGTGTGATCTAAAGCATACAGAGAAATCAGTACTTTCAGAAATGAAAGATTACGGTTTTGAAATGGCCTTCACTGTCCCTAGATTTGAACATTTCTGAGAAAATGTTTAATCTTTTCTTAAACATGCTGTGCTTGGAAAAAAAAAAAAAACAAACCTGTTAGCTGGGTAACAGAAAACATCTGGAGACTGCGATTTCAGCCCTAGGACCTGGAGAAAAGGGTGTCCAGACTAATGCAGTAAATTTTTTCCTTAGCAAATAAGTAATAATTGTGAATAAAAAAATCACAGAAGAGCATAAATAGTTTTTCATGCAGATGTGAACTGTTTATCAACAATATGTGTAATTTAGCGCTCAACTTTTACATACCACTGTACCTTGATTTTCTATATCTCCTTGTGTAACAGCGGAACTAATGCATTTCTGTACAATATGCAGCAAGGTTCTTGTAGTACACAGGTTTTCAACCCTAGTCCTAGAGTAACCGCTGCCCTCCCTGCACATTGTTTTCTTGCTGTTATTATGCTCAACTCAGCTTAGGAGGGGACTAGTAGTAGGATCAGGTGTGTTGGGAATGGTGAAATCATGACCGTGTTCCAGACAGAGGGTAATGCATAAACAGAGTTTCTTAGCACGTTCAAACCCCATTTCCAGAAATGTTGGGAGATTTTTCAAAGCAGAATAAAAACAACCACTTGCAGAACCGCAGCAGTTATTCTCCTCAGTTCCCAAAGGAGTAAACCATGTAATTTAAAAGCAAAAGTGATGGAACACTGTCACCATGTGTTTTAAATTCAATTTGTTTTTTATTTTTGCAGCATACGTTTACATTAATTTATTAATTTATCTCCAAAAAATTTTGAAATCTTTTCTTTGAACTTTTTGTCAGTTAAATAAGTAAATTTTTCTGGAAATGGGGTTTGTAATGAACTTTGTAATGAGGATTTTTTTTTTTTTTTTTTTTTTTTAGCAAAGGTTAAATCACGGCCACTTTTCGAACGCCTACATGAAGCGTAGTTTGTAAACGTATCTCAATGGTATTTGTAATGCGGTTGTGTTGAGGGGTTTTGCTCTTTGCTCTCTCTGTCTCTCCATGCTGCAGATGGGGACTCGAGCTCCCAGCACAAGCTCAGCCTCTTCCAATGTGGACACTTTGTCAGCACCCTCTAAACCGCTGTCGCAAGTATGCAGCAGCCTGCTGACCTAGTGAAACTAAACCTTCTTAAAATTTGGGATGTCCCAATCCATTTCCCCCCCTAAACCCAGTACTTTTAAGTACTGACCAATACCAAATCCAGTCTTTTGGGTGAATTTTTTTGAAAGCGTTAGCCCAATGAATAAAATGTCAAATATGTAATGCTACAGTAAAATCATATTTTAGTATGTGCATTATATGATCTCTTACTGATCTGTTTGGCCTGCTGTTCTGATAGTGTGTGTAAAACTGAATAAGACCCAATTGGACTGTTCAGTGTCAAATATGTCGCAGAACACATCGGACTGCTAGCAGTAAAAGAATGAAAAATACGTAGAAATATATTTCTTGCACCACAAATGGAAAAATCGGAAGTGGATCTGCAGTACTCCATGCATTATATGTCTGAATCGGCTGCATTGGATCAGGACATCCCTGCTCAAAGCTATTCATGGCATGCAGCAAACAAACTCAGCTGGTGCTTTTGAATTCCAGTTCGAATTCAAGTTTTTTGTTTTTTTTAAAAAGAATAATTTTAATAAAATTTTAACTTAATCATTCCAAATTTGAATGTTTCAGCATTGCATTGGCCTGATGCAAATGCTCCTCAGTAGTAATGCCTGTTCACATATGTTTGTCATGTGTGAGAAGTACGTTTGCAGTGTTATTTATGAATTAATGCATAATTCTTTGTTCTTAATCTGATCTGTGTAGGCTGTGCATCCCAGCTACTCAAATGCTATAGTAATTTTTGCAATCCAACTCTTGGGTAAAGTCATTTTCTTTCATACTTTAAGCTAATCACTGGTAATTCCCATTGAAATTACTGTGGCTTCATGGTTCTCCATGTCTCTGTGCATTTGATTAACAGGGGTGTACATCATGCTGGCTCTGCTTTGGCTATTACTGTTGCTTGGGGTGCTGTGTTTGCAGGATATTGGCTCATTATTATTGGCCAGTTTAAAGGGCTTATATCATATATTATATCTTCCTCAGTTTTCGGGAATAAGAGAGGTTCTTGTGTTAAAATTAATATGTAATATCAAAGTTGACATTACATAATGTTCAATACACAAAAATGGTTGGGGAATGGGTTTGTAAAAAATGAATTGCACATAAAAACTAGTGCTGCATGAATGATGATGGCATCAGAAGTCGCTTAACTGAAGAGAGTGAATCCCAGTCTGTAAAGTTAACTTTACATTGCATGTTGGGAAATGTGTAATGCAGAAACCTTTAGCCCATAATGTATGAGATGTTCACTCTCGTTTGAATGGAGATAACAATTGGAAATGGATAAATGATTAAACATTTTAAAAAATGTAAAAAGAAAAAAAAATAGCCAGTATTGATGAATGAAATATTTACATACAAAATATTGTATGGAGATAACTAAAAGGTTCCTTTTTCAACTTTATTGTATTCTGTCCTGTTTTTGATTTAGCACATTGCTATCTCTTTTAAAACCAATAAATGTAATATGAACAGTAATGCGAGCAAAAGCATTTTAATATTTGGTAAATGTATAAATACAAGTTGGTCATAACACAGAAATGTCATAAGACGACATCTGGGGCGGGTTAGGAGTGATGCATACGGCGTGGGCCCTTTAATTAGAAGTAGGCTATAGTGAATATACTTTTTCCTTTTTTCTTGCGTATTAAGACTAATTTGAACTTTCGTCTGTGTTTAGGCTCAGCAGAGTGGGTCTGGAGCAGCAGCAGGTCCATCTGCCCCCTCCTCTGCTGCTCCAAAAGCCACATTCCCAGCCTACAGCCAGCCCATTGCCCCTGCTGCCAATGCAGGCAGCACTGTGGGCAAACCTGCCACCCCCATCACAAGTAAGCCTGCCACCCTCACCACCACCAGTGCAACCAGTAAGTTGATCCACCCTGATGAGGATATCTCTCTGGTAAGTGTCCAGATGTAAAGCTGTGTCCTAAAGTAAGTAATGAGGCCAGAATGCATTCATTTGCTTACTTAACTTTAAAGTAAAATGCTGTAGTCAATTTTAGGTGTACGCTCTCCAGTAGGCCTGCATGTTATGTTGTCCTGACATAGGCCTTTCCAGTACTCGCATGCAATGTTTTGTCCAATCCAGCTATGCATTCAATTGAGCAAACCTGAGTTTTGTTCAAAAATAATGCTGACCAGCCTTTAACCGTGTCGCATGATTGATCTCGTAGCCCACTCTTTGCTACCCAGACTACCCAGTGTAAATACAAGGCCTACATTCTCGGTCATGTCTGACATCCTTGTGTTTTTGTGTGTGTGCGCTTGTTTGTTGGTTTAGGAGGAACTGCGCGCTCAGCTCCCACGATACCAGTGTAAAATCCCCAGCACAGGGCAGGCCCACATCAGTGCTCCCCCAGTTGGGCCAATGGGGGGTGTGATGCCCCCTCAGCAGGGCATCGCTTCGCAACAGCCAGGAGTCAGGCATCCAATGCATGGTACAGCTCTTGACTGTTTTTCCATTCGCCTTTCTTATGTAGTCAGACAACCGTTATTGGGTGTTTTCTAACGTTGATCCTAGAGTCTTGCATGGCTTGGTCTGTTGGAGCAGGGAAAACACTTGCTAGTTGAATCAGTAACGTTTATTCTTTGGATATTTTGTGATGTCAGCGGATGCTGTCAGAGTTTTGACTGTAGGTATTGGCACAGTTGGTAACTGTCAGTTGTATTTGCCTCAGTACATTCCTAGAACTAATGTTGCCAACGGTAAAATTCGCAGTTCAGAGTGACACCAGGATCAGCTGTACTACGCAGTGTCTCAGTCCATTCTGTGTCTTCTTCTCAGGGCCTTTTGGTGCTCCACCCCAGGCAGTGCCTGGCTATGTGCCAGGGGGGATTCCAGCATACGGACAAGGTCCTCCGATGGTCCCTCCTTACCAGGGAGCACCGCCACGGCCGCCCATGGCCTTGAGACCCCCTGTAATGTCCCAGGGAGGCCGATATTGAAGGTCCTGCACCAGTCTGCAATAGGTTTGACGATTCAACCATTTTACCATCTACTCGTGTTCTTAAAAAAAAAAGCAAAAAAAAGCAAAAAAAAGAAGACATTAACTGTAATTTTAATACGACTTGCCTAACGCGAAAAGGAATAAACACAGTTGATTTACGCATGGGACTTTTAGTTTTGCTTAACGTTGTATTTGGACCTTTGAGATGTTGCTGATCATACAGTGTGGCTTTTTTTCCTTCCCCTATGTTCCGTTTAGGTTTTTAGAAGTGAAGTTTAGTAAATACGGTTCGTAATAATTTGAAGCGGCTGGAGTTACGCGAACAGTACAGCACCTTTTATCAAGGCAAGTCTCTGTAAACCATATTACTGTACTAAAATGAGTGAAGCCTTCACAGCACCTTTTAGGTGCTGTTGGACTTCATGTCCCCAGCTTTGCTTGGTGAGGGCTTCAGTGTGCTACTGTTTTTCTTTTGTTCTGCTTGCTTATCTTCATCTGAATCGAGGTTCATATAAATAGCTCATGTAAACATTGTCTGTATTATGCAAACTGTAATAAACTGTGTTAAAAACACGAGTGTTTCTTCATGACAGAGGGAAGGATCTCGCCGCAAAGGTTTGTACTTGAACGCATGATTGCAGTAATGTACGCGGCTGTGTTCTATAAGCGATAAAGCTACCTTCACCTAGTCATCCACATTCATTAAGTACTTTCCTGTTGAACGTTTTGACTTTAAGGTGGTAAACCTGATGCCAAGGAGAGCATAAAGGAATATGGATGACTCGTATGCCCAAAAACAAAAAAATGTATGTTAATTGCTGATGGTTTCTAAAGAAGAGGAAAACGTCATTTTGCTAAACCTCATGGCTACCGATGTTCTACTCAGTCTCAGTTTTGGGTGTCTGTGAATGAAAAATTGGTGTAAGTTCAAAGAGAATAGTGCCTACAGGTTACTGTGTGTGTGTTGTGCTAAACTGAGGATTTCTCTTCTCCCTGTAGCAATGCCATGGGACCGGCTGAGGTAGAGTCTCACTGGTGCCCTGTACAGGCTGAGGCAAGTCTCATATTTTCCTCTCTTTAATTCCATATATGGGGGCCCTCACAGCATTTTATGGCTGTTGGATTTTAATGTCCCCAAACTTGTAGCAAGTTTGGTGATGGCCCCTGTTCTTATTCACCTTAGGGAAGTCCATGAACTAACCTGCGTTTATTTCCAAGTGTCTGCGACTTCTGTAAAGTCAAATGTATTGACTTTGTCTTTTTCTAGATGCACATAAACCGTAACTACCTAAGCACGCAAAAAAGAAGAGCATGGCATTGGTTGTCACCAAGGGGTTGGTTGTCCGCCGCCTTGGCTCACAAGTAAAATGATAAATCAGTCAAACCTTCATACCTTAAACCTCTGGTTGTCCTGCAAGAAATGAGTGGAACTTATTGTTCTGCTCGTGAGAACCACTCACTTTTTTTGTCAAACCTATGATAAATTACTAAGCTATGGTTTATTCTTTATAAAAAGAACTTTGATAAGTCAGTAATTTAGTCTCAATTGACGTAAAAACAAAAAAAAGCTTACTAACATTACAAAGAAAAAAAATTTATTATTTTATGTCAAGGTTGCATGAGCTCCAGCTCTTAAACCAAGCCCAAGTTTACTGGTATTTTAACTGGTTTTTCTTTGTTGACTAAAAAGCACCATGCAAGTTGCTCTGGACAAGAGCGTCTGTCAAATGCCGTAAATGTAAAATGTGGATCTACGTTTAAGCATTTCGAGTTTCTGAACACCTTCACACTCCTGAAAAGGGCAAAAACAATACATTGATATGGATCATTTTAGTCAACTTGATTTAAGTGTTTGTTTTTTAAGGCTTTACATCTCAGTAGTATGATTATTTTGTGGAATCTGAAAACTCACCTTATTAAATATGGTGATGTACAGAAGATAAGCAAGTATAAGCCCTCGGAGTGCAAACATCATTTTAAACTCCACCTGGCTTAAGAGAAAATAGTGCTGTGGCAATGAACCTCTTGTTCTTTTATTAGCAATATTTACAACATTATCTACTGAGTGGTACAAAAACTTGGACAACGGGGAAAGGGGTATTTTTTTGGGTTGGATTCTGTGCACGTCTACAAGTTACTCAAACGAACGATCACAAAAATCTATTTACATTTGGTAATGTTTTATAAAGTCATGACAATCAACAGCTACTGCCACTACTGGAATACACTGTAGATTACAGTGTAATTCTCTACCAGTATTACAGAGATCATTGAGCTGTCCAACTATAACTGCAAGATTTCAACCATACCTGTATTCTATTCTCTCTCCTTGTTTTTATTTAAAGAAACACATCATGTACTCTTGACGTCTCTGATTTAGGCTGCATAGACTTGATTGTGTGTTTGTCACTAGAAGGTTGTTCTGACCAGGTTTCAATACTGTTCGGTACTACCAGTGCTATTAGCCAACATGAGTGCAGTGGTAAGTACAAGAATCTGAATGTTTGTGTGGATGCACTGTGTGCAGTTGTATTTTCAGATTGATTAACATTTTTAAAGAAATTGCTATTTCAAAATCATAATGCATTTATGTAACATGTAGCTGCACTACATACACATTCACACATGGACGTCACAATTTATATAATAAGCCTATGTTTCGTATTAAAGAACTTTTGTTTATTTCCAAAATTGCTCTTGAAATACATTTTATTGGAATTTTAGATTATTTTACTCGTTGCTTGTAGTTTACACCAATCACCAATAACATTTAAACCACTGGCACCAAGTGAACAGTCAGTTCTTGAAGCAAATGGCAGTGGGTCGTCTTCAGCAGCAGCCCTGGCACACTGCAAAAAGTCTTCAGGAATGATCTGAGGAACATGGCGAAGAGTTCAAGGCGTTGACCTGACCTCCAGATTCCTCACCTCTCAATTCAATCGAGCCTCTGTGGGATGTGCTGGACCAACTAGTCCGATTCATGAAGGCCCCACCTCGCAACTTACAGGACTTAAAGTACCTGCTGCTAATGTCTTGCTTCCAGATACCACAGCACAGCTTTTGAGGTCTCATGGAGTCTGTGCCATGTCAGAGTGGTCTTGGTGACATGAGGGGGACTGCACAGTATTAGGTGGCTGGTTTTAATGTTCTGGTCGATTGGTGTAGATGTGTGTTGGTGTTTCCCATCACAGGGTGAACTTAACCCCCTGGTATTTCTGCTGAGCATAGCCAATATGTGTTAAGTATGTGTACTTCTCTAGAATTTGAGAGAGTCTGTGCCATTTGTGTTTAATTTTAATTTTAAAATATAAATGTTTAAACACAGCATTCTTCAGTCAGTTATTCCAATTGGTTCATTCACTGTCCTTGTGCTTGGTAGAGACAGTGATCACAGCCACAACAATGGCTTTTAGCCCAATGAAAAGAAAGCAAACTTGAGATCAATGCAACAAGAAACATATTTATCCAATGTTACGTGAGGTCCCACTTTTACTGATCTCTCCCTATACTCACCTTTATACTCTTTCATTCTATCACCAAGACAATCTTCATAATTTCAAAATCTACACGCCGTATTAAAGGCCAAGGCAGTACATCTAGACAAACCCAGTTCAGTGGTTTGTCGTGGACTCTATCAGCAGTATGAGTGTAGAGGTGTCTGTGCAAATATTCTGGTTTCAGTTTTTATTCCTGTGTATTGGTGTCCTGTTTTGTAAGACCGTGAAGACCGTAGATCACTGAAAACACTGCATTTACATTTGGACTGATGACTATATGTAGATTTTGTCCAGTGTGAACATATTACCAACAGGGGGCACCAGAGTCAACGGTTTATAATTTATAACGGTAAATAAAGTGCGTAATACTGAAACTACATTGTGTTCATTTGTATTCGTCTTTTCGTTCCATGTTCTTGTAGGTTCTGTAAATGTTCAGTAACTCCTCTGTAGGTTTTTGTGCTTTTGCTTGAATTTCCTGTGCTCTGACCTGTGGCGTAACCCTTCAACAAGAAGTGCAGCCTCCTTTCCTGCCCACAGTGAAGTCTGTAAACCGCCTGCTGTGTTGACGTTCTTGATCTTGCTTAAACATTTCAGGGCGCCATGAGAACCAACTGCCTTCTGATTTGGATTTTACTGGAGCAGACGAAGGGTACGTTTAACAGCTTCACCAAGAGTCAGGAACATATCCGCATAAATTGTTGAAACTGAAAACCACTTTAACTTGCGTTCTGTGAATGTGCAGTTCAGGTCACCTGGAAACGTTGAAGTGTGTCATCTCTCACTTCAACACACTCGGAAAAAGAATTTGTTGACCTGGAATATTTATAGCTGATGAAGGAACTGCAGTCAGGAACCTGTTTGAATCTAGTTAGAACACATAATCAGTGCATACCTTGAAGATGCATGAAATCTCAACAGTCAGTGCAGGGTATGTCCTGCGTCTGCTATGTTTCATGGTTAACTAGATATGTTTATCAGCTTCATGTTCCGGAGTCAAGTTTTCATGGATTTTTCCTGATAGTTTTCAGCTACTCCGATACATTTAAGAGTCAAGTTCCATTTTATCCATTGTCATTTAGTTTAGTTTAATTCTCTTTTTTGGGAGTTGTTTCATTCTAGTTCAACTCCTGGGGGGCTGCTTTGCTGTAAATGCCACTCACTTCGAAAGCATTTTACTTTAGAACATAAGACTCCAAAAGGGAAAAAACTGCTCCTGGGAAACTTTTGTTTGATGCTGGACGTACTGTTAATTTTTTGCATCCATTTAGGGCTGTGTGGTTATGGCCGAAATCTAAATTCTGATTATTTTGGTCAACATTGAGATCCTGTTCTTTTAACATGATTACTCACTGACTGGAAACAAAGTTATTGAGCTTCTAAAAAAAATTAAAAAAAACCATTTAAATAAAAAGGGGAACTTTATATTTGACCAAACTCTAATTCGATGTCACTGGCTCCAGTATCCATGACCTCTGGGAAGCTTAAACTTGGGAACAGGGTTTAGCTTCCCTCGTCTAACCGCTTTGTGCTCTAAATCAGGATTTCTAATGAGTGTTTTCCACTATTTGAAGGATTGCTGACAGAGGCATGTAGCTGACCACAGCTGATAGAATCAGCATAGCAGTGTTAGCATAACTGGTTGATCTGAAACAGTCATACATGAGCCTGAGGTCACAATGCAAAATGTCTGCTAGGTGTTTATAAAGCCCCAGCACTGGGCTGTGGACCAGTACATCTGCACTCCAGTGTCTTTTGGATGATCTATATTGGTGTTTAGGTTCTGCACAGTGTGGCTACATGTAACCCACAGGCTAATTTTCCAACATCTAGCATAAAGCCTTCCTAGAAATGTAGAGGCTGTTGCAAACTCCCTTTTTGGGGAAATTTAAACGAGAAGTTTGGAGAAAGGAAAACACTTAACACATAAGAACTTTACCCCACATGTGAAATATGGTGGTGGCAGGCTCATGGTTTGGGCTTGCTTTGCTGCATTGGGACCAGGACAGTCTGCCATAAATGATGGGAATAATTCTTAAGAAAAATGTCAAGACATTTGTCCATCATCTGAATCTAAATATAAAATGTTTAAAGACTCAAGTCTTTATATAACTTTTAAACAGATTGTTTGCTTGAGCTGTAAGTATAATTCAACCCAATCAAGTCGCAAAAAACTGATTGGGGCAACTCTAGACAGGTAGCTGCTCTCTGTTGGAATCCAGAGCAAACGCCAAATAAAAGCTTTATTGTAAAATGCGCTGTGGTGCAGTAGTAGTAGTAGTACTGTGTTGACAGTCCTCCTGAATTGTAATTGAAAATAAAATTTTATGAATTGACCACACCTACAATACATTGTTTTATGAAAGTATGGATTTTTGTAATTCTGCAGATTAGATTCTGATGTATATTAGTTTTTTCCTCCAGCCTGAATGTAGTAAATCATACAAGACTATGTTGGAGTCTGAAGTTCACTTTTTGAAGATTAAACAGGAGCTAATCTGGCTAAGAAGTAATGGAACCACCTATTTGTGCAAACTCCACATCTGAATCATCACATAGTCCAGCATCTGCTGTCAGGGAAGGCCCAGAAATGTCTCAGATAGAGGTTATTTTAAAAATCCGCTGACGTATTCAGCATTTTCCACTGTGACCTGTATGCTGTCCTTGGTCTAATGCTAATATTCCAGGACTCCTACCTGTTTGGAACACTTCTAAAGCCCCATAGACAGACCGCGACTGTCCTCTAACTGCCTAGTTCCATAGCTAAATATTTGCAGTTTGTTTTTTCTGCACACCCAGTAGAGATGGTTGATTTAGACCTTTCATTTTCATTCAAGTCTGTACTGATTACTTAACACACATTTATTGCCTCAAAGCTTCTTTCTGTATAGTTCATGTATGCACCTAAGTGATGTTCATTTTTTAATGTTTGGGGTTTTTCTTTTAGCCTTAGAGAACGTTGTATATGTTCTGGGCACGCAAAGAAAGTCTGTGACTGTCTCCTGTCAACCAGAGCAAGAAAATGCTCAACCAACTGCTCTCCATCTGTACCGAAAATCTGCTCAGACTGGGGGAAAAGATGAACTGGTTTCCGTACTTGAACACACAGACCTGAGACCACAGAACTTCCAGGAACGCATCGAAATCTCGGGATGGCAGACGTCGAATATAGTTAACGTGACTCTGTTCGACTTGAGGAGCACAGATACAGGCCTGTATGTCTGTGAGTTCACAACGGAAGGACGTCCAAAAGAAGTCCAAGTAATCCTGCTTGTTACAGGTAAGGGATGGTGGATCCAAATAGATGCTCCACTTCGTTTTTCATTGTAGTATCTTAGACGAGAAACTTCCAAAAATCCATGAATGTCTCATGTAGTCCAGAACTTTAACTGAATAATGCTAAATTATGTGAATAGTGGAAAGTAAAATAATAATAATATTTATATATTATATATATATATTTATAATAATATTTTTGATTGGCTGGCATGGCTCATAGTTCTTGTCAGCCACAATTGGGTTTCTTCCTTTGCCCAAAAGAGGTTGTTCTGTCAAGACATGTTTGGCATGTTTTTTTAGTTTTGCATTGGGTAGCAAAGAAGGCTAATGTTGCAAACAAGTAATGGAAGTTTATAGTTGGAATTATTTTAGCCTTTGTATATTTTTGTCATGGTGTCAAATTCAATTTCTCTAAGATTTCAGGTGTAATGTCTTGGGCATGCAGTTACATGCAGTTAGCACATTGCTAATTGGTGGATAAGAAGCTTTGATTGCTTGTGAGTTACATTAGCTGATAGTAACTCAATGTACTGTGTTAAGATTAAGTTAATAATTGTTAATAATCTTAAGATCACACTTTTGAGGTGAATCTTTCCTGATACAGGTGAAGACTGCATGTGTGTTGACCATTCCTCAGTGATCTATGCCATCTCCAGTGCAGTGACCCTGCTCCTCTTCACCCTCTTAAGCCTTTCTGCTGCACATTATGTAAGAAACTCTAAACTAGGAATGGCAGACTTGAGCAATAGTTTGGATCAAATGTACTATATTTACCCTTTTAACATAGCCAGCCACGATGTGCTAGCTCTTTAGTTTCTACTAGAACAATGAGACTTATGCGACTAACAAGTAATGGCAGCTTGGATTTTTTTTTTAAAAATGGCACTGTAAAAAAAAAAAAAAATCACTTGCTTATGCGGTTTCTGATACGGGATGATATACTTTTAATTATAAAATGCACTTTTTCCAGTTTTATAAAGCATTTCTGCACAAAACGTGTGCTAGGTGTTTATAACGCCCCAGCACTGGACCAGTACACCTGCACTCCAGTGTCTTTTGGATGATCTATATTGGCGTTTAGGTTCTGCACAGCGTGGCTACATGTAACCTGCAGGCTAATTTTCCAACATCTAGTGTAGAGCCTTCCTAGAAACATAGAGGCTGTTGCAAACTCGCTTTTAATGCCATTAATTCCTGCGCCAACATTGAATCAGTAGGCGTCAAAACATTTGGACATGTTGTGTACAGATAACAGAGAATGGGATATAACATCTGTTTTTGTTTCTTTCAGAGAAAACTCAATGCTCACAAAGAACCAACGGTGATGATTCCAATTTACGAGGCAATGGCTGCAGTTAATTCAGCTTGTGAGTCTTTAGATCCTTCCTTGTCCCTATTACAACTACCTGCCAACGAGCCAGTGTATGCTGTTCCAAAGAAAGTGGCAATATTTGAGTCACTAGTTCTTGTTCAGGCTATGCCACCTTCAACTGCACTCGAGCAAGAGATTAGTCCAAACGTACTACAAAATAATTGAATTACTGTGAAAGTAGTGATGAGCGTCTGCGAGCCTCATCAATGCTTTATTAATTGAAATCATATGCTGTCAGGGGTGTAACCAAACCTAACCAGCCCACAAGATACCAAATCTTTATACACTGATTGTTGGAAGTTGAGTTGTTGGAAGCAGGGAACAGTGGCAAGGATCTTGATGACTGAGAAGGGCCAACCAGCAGGCCGCATGGGGTGTTCGCAATATGCAGTGGTTACTATCTGCTAAAAGTGATCCAAGGAAGGACAGTGACAGGGTCACTGTTGAACAAGGCTCGATGCACATGTTGAGTGATGGCTAGCCTGTTTGGCCCGAACCCACAGAAGAGCTACAGTGGCACAAAATTAGAAGTTGTTCACGCTGGTTAAGATAGACCACCACTGTAACGGTTTTGTGGCTACATGGCCACAAAGAGGGCCATCAACTGGACCACAACGCAATGGAAGATGGGGGGGTTTATTCAGTTTGCATCATAGGGCCAGAAGAATGTTTGCCTGAGGAAGAGATGGCACCAGGATGCACTACAAATACAGCATGATGCTGGTTTAAACCCAACGGAGTCAGAACCCAAGTACCGCCTACTTAAACCCTGATGCAGACCAAGTAAACCCCTTCATGACAAAGGTATTTCTTAATAGCAGTGACCTTCAGCTGGAGACCTGTCACACTGCAAAAATGCCTGAGTGCCTCAACGGCTCAGAGCTATTTTAGTGGCATGAGGGGAATCACGCAATATTAGGCAGGTGGCTTTAATGTAATGGTTGATCAGTTCGTGTGTGTAAATATAGTTATACAAGTGAAACCATGAGCTACTCCATTACACCCCATCCGTTTTATCAGCTGTAGTTCTGTATCGGGTATTGCACTCTGTCAGGCCACAGTCGCTCTTTACCTTGTTCCTCAGTAACCAGCGATGACAAACTGTCCAGCATCTAAAACTATCATGAATAACTTCACATCACATTGAGCCACAAGGTTAAATGTGAAGTGAACGTGACCATCATTGTGAACACATCACACACAGTGCACAACATGTGTTATTGTTCTCCGGTGTGGACCAGAGGAGGACGGGTTCCCCCTTCTGAGCCTCCGTTCCTCCCGACGTTTCTTCCATAGGTTAGGGAGTTTCTCCTGCTGACGTCGTCTTTGGGGCTCGGACCCGGTTTCTGTAAAGCTGCTTTGTGACGACGTCAGTTGTAAAAAGTGCTATAGAGAGAAACTTGACTTGGTTGCATTTAACCCATCACACCTGCACACATGGAGCATATCAACAGCGCCAGGGGAGCAGTGTAGTGGGACAGTACCTTGCTCAAGGGCACCTCAGTGGTGCCCAGGCTGGGACCTGAATCTTCAGATCACACACATACGGTCATACTGGGTGCAACAGTGGCCTATCAGTGGTTCTCCACACCACTGCAGCCTGTGATGAGTGATTTACCATTGATACCTGCTCACTCCTGTTCCTGTGGTGGACATGACTGTTGAGGAACAGTTTGTAAAGTGCACGGACAGTGGAATTGAGTAAATGGACAGAGTGTAGCTGTTCCTAATGAAGTGTGTGTATTAGTGTTAAATTGTTGCTCTTGGAACAAAACCTTGTAGCTTTGCTGCAGAAGGCCAACAATGTTATGCTGGATTCCTCCTGATGTACATATAGATTCTGATATTTTGTATCACAATGCAAATGTAAAAGGTGTCAACATGTGTGTATAGAGATAATGGGTCAGAGCTTGGATGGAAACGGTCACTTTATAGCGTTTGTATATACCCTGAACAAAAAAAAAAAGAGTGTGTTTACAATAAAGATGTATATGATCCACGTACAGCCAAGAAAAAAAAATGCAATTTATTAATAGTTTGAAAGAAGCTCCATAGTTTCATGAAACATTTTTCGGTGCATGTCATCAACAATCACATTCTATGAGGAAAGAGAAATAGAGAGAAAAACATTTAAAAGCCACTGACATTTTAAAATCTCAGTACAGACATTTTTCCGTAATATTTTAAATCAAAAGGCAAAAGCAACCCCGTCCCTCTTCCCACCCCGACCGTAATTAAAGAAAGAGAAACAAAGAGAGAAAGAGAAACAGACACCCTTGTCACGGGCTACAAAAAACCCCACAGTGCTTTAGAATGAGACGCTCATTGGTTTAGGAATACACAGCATGGCGCAGTACTGTAATATAAGGTCGATAGGAAACGCAGATAGGAATACGTTTGGGGGAGGAGTTATGGAACAGTGGAAGGACGACAAAAATCCTCGAACAAACCCTAGGAGGGATGGGTTACAGGTTTTTTTTTTTTTTGGTTTTTTTTTAATATATATACCCCTACACCCGACTTGTGCATAGATCATGATCCTTAGAAACCAGCTATCTTTCAATCCTTCAAATCGATGTAGAAAGAAATGCTTTTATACATTTTTCCTTAAGTAATACCCGCCGAGAGAGAGACAGAGACAGACAGAGAGAGAGAGAGAGAGAGAGAGAGAGAGAGAGAGAATGACAAAGGAAATAGTAATGCACAATGCTCCTGATTTCAACAGGAAGGGACCTCATGTTAAGAAAATACAATAAAGATTAAAACATACAGCACTCGTATGTTATTTCACCGTCTTGAACAATCGATCATTTTGTTTAAAATGTAAAGCAATTTTAATATATAGATTTATATATAAAGCACTCCATTTTTTTAAAGTTCATTTAGAGTCCATTATTTGGTAAATATGTAACTGCTACGGATTTAGAAACAAATCCTCAAATCTTCTGAAATCCATAACCTTCAGTGCTTAATTTTCTTTATCCTTTTTTTTTTTTTTTTTTATTTCCCCTCAAAAGACATGAACATTAAAATGGCGTGGAGTTGGTACTCTGGAACCCTTGCCTTCCTGAGACATGATCCACTTTTCATGTGTGTGCAAGATAGTGAGCAATTATATCTTCTTCGTTCACCAAATAACAACAAAAAAAAAACACATACAGGCTTCAAAAGTCCATGAAATCAACATTGACAAAATAGAAGTCAACACATCCTTCCCCGCCCTCCAAAAACAAAACAAAACAAAACATGACAACACTGATCGATCCCAGAGTTCTGCTAGTAGCACAAAAAATCTTCATTCTGTAAAGTGTTTGTTATTCATGATGGAAGTAGGTTCTTTATTTTTTTTCCTCATTCCCACAGTAATTTCCTTTCTCGAACTTCAGGAAAAAAAAATGAAATGCTTGTAAACTGTTGGTGGCCTCGCAACAAACAAACAAACAAACAAAAAACAGAAAAAAAGCAAAAATATCCATAAACGTAGGCACCTCTGAAACGAGCCTTGTAACTAACTAGGTCTCTAGACGGAGTTACAAGTCCCTCTAAACCTATGGCCACGGTTCTTTTTTTGTGTGTTTGTTTTATTTTTTATTTTTTTCCTCCATTTTTAACTTTTTTTTTTAACTTTAGCTTTTTTTGTTATAATCTGGAAAGAAAAAAAATGGTGCAATACTCACAATAATCAGTTTCTTTATGGAATATTCCACAATAAAAGCCACTACAAGGTAGATAATCATTACAGATAAAAAAAACAAAAAACAAAAAAAACATTTGTTTTCTCCTCAATAAGTCCTTGAGTAAACATTAACACGTGAATTGTCACCTCGTCCCTCAGTACTTTATTTCATGTTGTACGATTAGCTGAAAGAGGGGAGGCGGACACTCAGTGCAACGCTAGAAGCTAATGACGACGACGATACATTTCAGAATATAGTTCTGACTACTGACTAGCGAAAAAAAATGCAGAGAAAAGAGAAAAAAAACCAAATGATACTGAATTTAACCAAAACTTGGGAACAAACCTGCTGTAACCACACGTTTGAACCGTTGAGCACTCAGATGAACATTCACTCTTCATACAGTACACACAGTCTTGTGCAAACACTCACATACAATAGATGTCATCTTGCGTTGTTTTTTTTTTTTTTTTCGTTTTTCTCCTTTTTTCAAACGGTTGCGTTCGTTTTCAACGGTTATCAAAAAAGCTTGGAAGTGTATGAATGACAAGTTTACAAAAAAGTTTCACATTACATTATTGGCGCTTCTTTCGTTTCAAGTATTTGTATTTCGTTCATTTCGTCTAATTGATATGTTTTACACTTTTTCGACTCTAGGTACATAGAGAAAGACGAGGGGGGATCTGATTCAGGCCCGGGGGGGTGTATTAAGGTAAAATTAAGTGTAAAGAGTGATAAAAACCAGTTACATACATACATAGGCTTACAAATGTGCATGTATATCAACCAGTATGTGCATATTCTACCCAAGACCCCATTCGATTTTCCTGCCATTCGTCTTGCCTTTGTGTGATTGATCCTTCGGTTTCTAAGTTGCGTTAGGACAGCCTGGGTGCTTCACAACCATCCAGTTTTTGTCCGTAGTGGTGGCTGGATGCTTGTTGGCGAGCTGCAGGCAGACAGTGAGGCCTTCTGGATGGTACAGCCGCTTGGGTTTGGGTTCATGGGGAGTGTATATCTCCGTTTACCCCGCAATCGGATGCTCCTTTGACAGTCTGGTGGCTTCGAGTACAGCTTTAAAGCAAGGCAGTTCGAAAAAAATACAAATAAACAGGCAATAGTGATTGTTACTAGTGTCACTCGAGCTTGACCCAAAAAATAATCTTGAGGGCAATTCGCTGTTTTTAAGACTTGGTACCAACTTCCTTCTCCTGCTGGAAAAGGCCCAGATTTGGACCTTGGATTCTGCTCCGTTCTTGAGCCAAATACCGTCAGTTCCTTTGGGGCATTAACAACAAGGCTTGCGGAGAGAAGCACTTCAGCCAAAGTGTGCACTACAGGTTTCCACTTTTTTTTCTCTCAGAAGTAATACGAAAAAAGACTTTTTTTTTTTTTAAGTTTTTCTTTTTTTTTGGTTTGAAAAAACGATGTACCCGATGTGAACCATCTACAGTGCACCAAAGCATTCTGGAATAATCCCGTTTAGTTCTCAGTCCTTCCAGCTGGTTTTTCCATTCTTTCCTGGGGCAAGGTGCTACCTGTCTGATTTTCCTCCGTTTCAGCCTGCGCTCCGCCTCTCCGTTCCCACAAATACAGCATATAGTAGAGCCCGAGTGCCACAGACATATGATTAGCTTCGGGGAGGAGGCGTCAACGCGTGGATTCAGTTAAAGCAAGTTAATACGAGACATTCAGCGATAAAAAAAAGAAAAATAAAAGAACAGGAAGTGCACCCTCTCCTCCTGAAGAGAAGCGTAAGGTGGGGTTTTCTCTGAGCCTGCCCTGAGACTGCATGTACACAGATAGATGTGGAGAGTAAACGATGACGGCCAGGTGACCAACCAACACTCGCTTCCGGAGATGGAACCATGAGGAGGCCACGTTAAACTGGGACAGGAAGATGATGCCTACTCAGAGAGGGATAAGAAGAGGAAACAGAAGAAAGCGGCGGATTCCTATTGGATGGCTATGACCATGCACCTCTCGATCAGTCTTTGCATAGAAGAAGAGAGCGGCGTCTCCGTTTATCGTTTGCGTTTATTACTGTGTCGATGAGAGGCCGTATGGAGATGACCCTCGCGCTGTCTGCCTTTTGTCTTCAGCACCAGTGAGAGTGTAGCCTTGCAGGACAGCGCGAGAGTGCGAGAGAGACACACACACACAACAAGAGTGATGGAGAAGAGGGAGGCAGGCTGAAAACGTCTGATATTTCCACCCCGTTTCCTCGTTCCAGTAGGGTTCGCCCCGAAATCTCAGTCCGTCCATAAAAGCGGTTAAAAAAAACAATATTAAAAAATAAAAATAAAAAAACGCACAAACCTGTTGTAAAACTTCTGTCGGTCTAAGTCAGCATGACCGGCTGACCATGGCATAGCAACGTGACGCGTTGCAGATTTGAAGCGTCTCTTACTCCGAGTGTTCCTGCATATGTGCAGTGAAAGGGGCTGGTGAGAGCAGCTACCGTTAAAGACCACTGCATGGACACACACACACACACACACACACACACACACACACACACACACACACACACACACACACACACACACACAC
>JBBPDA010000030.1:3090156-3100835 GCA_037974385.1 Arnoldichthys spilopterus
ACGGTACCTTACTCAAGGGAACCTCAGTAGTGCCCGGGCTGGGACTCGAACCTGCGACCTTCCGGTCCCAAAGGCAGCGTCCTCACCACTAGGCTCCACTGTCAAGTGGTAACGACAAAATGGATGATTGAGAGCCGTTTCAAAGCCAAACCTTGTGTGAGACATGAGGTCACTGGAGAAATAAGAGAATCTCACATTTCTATGGTGAAAAGGCAGGAAGTTCCTTACAAGGCTGGAATTAGCATTTTATAAATCTGCTGAAACTTTACAAGCCCAACGTTACAGGTGAATGTTTATGAAATCAATAGGTTTCTGGAATCCACCTCCTAAAACTATTAATAACTTATCATTTCACCAAAGCTTCTCGAGGGTTTCGGCCTTTCACCTGCTCACGTACTGAGTTTCTTCAGTTGTTACTCGCAGTGGTTCACCACAGAGCCTGACACAGGAAACATCAACCAAGCTTGACCTCACCAAACTGACACAGAAAGAGCACAAACATAGTCCTCCACATTCAGCAGGACTCTGGAGGGATCCAGATGAAGACTGACTCAAATGTGACCCAAGTATTTTACTCAGCTGGTGAAGTCATAAGGCAACGCCCACGTTTCCGTTACTGCTGCTTCATTGGCTTTAACACTTATGCACAGAAGCTGAGAAATGTGGGAAGGTGTTTTAAGCGGAGTCGTGTATATTTTAAGCAGCGCAGACGTTATATACACTGTGGGGCCATGAAGATGTTGCCAAATATGTTTTTTTTTTTTCTCCATTGAATAGTTTACA
This sequence comes from Arnoldichthys spilopterus, assembly GCA_037974385.1. NCBI lineage: Eukaryota > Metazoa > Chordata > Actinopteri > Characiformes > Lepidarchidae > Arnoldichthys > Arnoldichthys spilopterus. The sequence continues at coordinate 3,090,940 of JBBPDA010000030.1, forward strand.
TAATGCTGGGCATAACTGATGGTTAGCGAACAAAGCCACATGGGGGGGGGGCGACCGACCGACCTACCGACCGATCTACCGACTGATCAACTGATCATCTGACCGATCATCCAACCGATCGACCGACCGATCGACCAATCGACCGACCGATCGACCAACCAACCGATCGACCGACCGACCGACCGACCGACCGACCGACCGACCGACCGACCGACCGATCGATCGACCGACCGACCGACCGATCGACCGACCGACCGACCGATCGATCGACCAACCGACCGATCGATCGACCAACCGACCGACCGATCGACCGACCGACCGATCTACTGACCAACTGAGCGATCTACTGACCGACTGACTGATCATCCGACTGATCGACTGACTGATCTACTAACCGATGAACTGACCGATCTACTGACCGAATGACTTGCGTGAAAGTTGTTTACTAAATCATATAACATATGTATTATACGTGTTATCACTCAGCCCTTTTACAGTATGAAGTTGCCGACATATTTCATTCATAATAATACATAAAAAAATATTTTCGCGAACACGATTTACACCGGTCAGTAGAACAGGCGAATGAATACAACTTTAAAGGCCATACTGCCCCCTACACTTCCTGCAGTGTACTGCAATCTGTCAGAATGACTGAACGGATCACAGGATCATATACAGACCAGCGTGAACAACAACACAGTGCACTACACAAGCCGCCCAGTACCTGAGGAGTATGAGCTGCTCCAACCGGGCACCAGGCCCAAGCTGTTCCCCCCCCAGGTGGAGGAGGGTTTGGTGTTGGTGAGGCCCGGAGGGGGGCGCGTGGGGGCCGTGGTGTTTCGCGGACCCTGAGGAACCTTCCAGAGCTCGTGGGACAAAGGGGCCTGGGTGTGGGAGATGGGGCCCGGAGACCAGGTGGACTTCATATCGGACAGTTTGCCTGCAGAGCAGATGTGGTCAGTCAGAAGAATGAAAACACAGAGCAAAGGTAGAGGTGCACACTCGCTTGGACCACGCTACTGGCCTTTACTCAGCCTGCGTAGTGTTTTATGGCTGTTCACTGTTGCAGCTAAGCTACATTAGCGAAGTGCACACAAACCACTGAATGCAGTTTGCAAACTGCGTCAAAAACGTCAGCTGTTCGAAGTGTTTCTAAGTGTGTGAAAAAGACGTAATCGCTGTGTCTGCCTGCCCCCCTTACCCATCAGCCCCTGTGTTTCCTGTCACTCAGGGTTTCTGCAGGTCTCAACAAGTTTAAGACCAATTCCAGACCGTTAGGAATGAAATTTAAGACCCATTTCGTCCTAGAACGACAGAATAAGCCTGTTTGTTCACAGTGGTGGGCAGCAGTGGCCATATGGTTCCAAACTTGCCCTTGTGAACAGGACTTCAACCTACAACCTTCTGCAAGGTCCTAACCACTAGGCCACCACTGCATCCACATAGCGCTGAATACAGACATTTAAGACCAAACTGTAAGCTGTTTAAGACCTAGTGCATTAAAAACGTAATGTTTTTAAAACTTTAAGGCCTTAAATGTATTTATTTTTAATTTTATACATTTGAAGGTTTTTGAAGCCTCTGCAGGAACCCTGGTGAGTGCTTACATCTGGCCTGTGCTGTGCAGGCTTCAGCTAGAGAAGGGTTTGCTGCTTGATCTGTGCACCCCTAAAAAACAAAACGGCAGTGAGCGAGAGAGGATTTCCTGTGTTTAACATCTCTGCAGATTTAAACACAGCAGTGTGGGTTCGAGAGGTTTTTCACAGGGAGAGAGAGAGAGTAACTGCACACAGGAGGAACACAGCGTGACGCGTCTTCCGCTTACACTAATCACCCACATCCATCAAACCGCACACAGCCGACCGGTGATCATGCCACACACAGGGACCCACTAACACTAGAAAACGTTGAGGGCTTAAATAGGGGGAGGGGTTCTAGAGGGAACTGGATGTGATTTAGGGCTGCAACCCATCCTTCCTATAATGAATGACCAATTAGCTTTCTGACGGGCTGTTACCGTGACAACGCCCCTCTCAATATGCTTTCCTGGGTGCGTGATGGGTCTCACCAGGTCTCCACTACTTCGAGAACAGTGCTTCTCCGACTCGCACCACCTTCTGCTTTACCCCTGCACTTTGAGTTGCCCAGCAACAGAAAGCTGCAGGTTTAATGTAAGATCATTATGCTCATTTACATATTCATATTCCAGGATTTTTACCAATATTTTATTTGTTCTGCTGTTCTTTGTCAGTGTGATTGTGTGTTAAACTACATTTGTGAAAACGTCGGTATCTTCATGTTCTATCTTGTTACAGTGTAAAACTGATGATCTGACCGCTACAGCGACGGGAGCTCGAGCCAGTGAAGAATCAAGATTTCAGCCCGAGGAAAACGATACAGATGAAATTATGACCATCAGCTTTAACGCAGTCGTGTCTTTCCGCCCTGTTTGTTGTGATTTTGTGCAGTTATTACTGTAATGTCACACTGTCATTTTTTACAGGAAAAGGGCAAAACAGCTGAAAGCTTTGACCATCACAGTCCGGACAGTTGAGCGTCAACGTCGCTGATTGTTTAGCAAACTACAGAACATCAGCTACTGTATCCAGCTGCGCCAAGAGCTCTACATTACCTCCACAACCCACCAGAACGTTCCTCCTCAGCACTATGTAGAGAACCTTCTAGAAAAGACTCTGGTAAACTCTCTGTTGCAGCCCCAACACGACTAGAACATACTCTAAGGGAACAGAAGCCACTCTTGTAGGTCACATGCCACACAGGAAGTGGTGACTGCAACTGCAGGGTTTGGGGGAGGGTGTGGTCGAGGGAAGAAGGGGATTCTGGGTAGCTGTACCTGTGTCGTCTGTCTCAGGTGAAGACAGACTAAAAGAGCTAGCGTAACCACTGACTGGCCAATCGCTGGAGGGAGGCACAGCCTCGCTCTGAGAGGAAGTTGGGGAGGAGCCTATGACGTGTCCCAAAAATAAAAGCAGGCAAGAATACGAGGGGAGGGGGGAGGGGGAGAAACGAAAAGAAGCAGTAAATAAAGAAAGTGGTGCTCATGACTGTTCTAATCAGACATCGTGCGACAGGTTAGTAGCGTTGGGTATTGATCCATATATCTGCAGATCGAACGTTCAGACGGTTTTTTGCCATATTTTAAGAGTAATAAACGTAAATCATTGTGCTCAATAAGAGAACGACGTGATCCATCAGCTCTTTCAGTTTTTTCCATTTTCTAAGAGGCTATAAAAAAGTGTGTGTGGGGGGTTTGGGATTTGGGGTCTGGGGGCCGCTATAGGCAGTGATGCACGGTTCCCCAGACTGCTAAGGTCAAGATCAGCCAATCAGCAGCCAATTACATTTCGATACCCAGCCCTACTGGTTAGTGTTTCTAGCGTTATCAGATTTAGTGGCCATCAAATACAACACAACAAAAACTTTAAAGCGTTAGAACTGGGCCCAGTCAAGCCAATCAGGCCCAAGTCCAGCTCGTCCAATGAAAACCCAATGATCCTGATAAGCAGTCATTACATAAAAAACTTCCAAATGTAGCTCTGAAGATTTTGAGACGTTCTTCAGAGCGAATACGACTGAGAAATACGAACTGTTCACGCCTCATTGGTCTTGATGGGCTGTTGCCCAAATCTCTACCACCAAAAGTTCAGTTCCAGAGATTCACCGCGGTTCGTTCTTACCTCCACTACGGTCTCGGAGCAGATAGCGGTTCACATCCTGAATGTTGGTGTTGATGGTAGGGCCGCTGGGAACACTTCCTGGGGTCACGTTGGGGTCAGTCTCAGGGTCAATGTTCTGCAGTCCCTTCCAGGGGACCCCTGGGCAGAACTCTGATGGATTCCACAAACAAAAATGGTCTTAATGAACTTAGATCAAGTGCTAATGATCATCAGTACACACGGATTACAGCAAAGCGGGTGAGGAACAGCACCCAGCACAGTCCGTCATGTTAGAAGGTTTTGTTACAATTCTTGAGGCTTTACATTGTATTTACTTAACGTATAGCTCGTTTATACACTAATAGGGGTGTAAAAATACATCGCCTGATCCAGCGAGTCAGTGTAACCTATATATACATTGTTTTTTACTGTGAGCAGTGTTCTGTGCGTAGCTGTTAGCGTGTAGTTAGCACGTAGTTAAGTAGCTGCTTTTGCTTATGACGACACTGTTGTATTTGACCTGTAACAATAAAATGTTCAAATTATAATTTCTCTGCACGTGTGAGTTGATGGAAGTTTTATCATACGTCAGACTGCAAAACAAATCAACTGAATCGCATCGCTGCACATTGAGATATTGAAAATGTATTGGGGACATTAGGGGAGTTGTCTCCCTCTGGTGGCCGGAGCTGGTAAACACAGCATTAGCCCCAAAGCCTGCGGGTCCAGTTGTGGATCAAAGGGCTAAATGCGGGAATTACTTAAGCTCCGCGCGACCAGAGGGAGGCGTCTCCTGTGTCTTGCCTAGTCGTTTTTCTTGACCCTTGCCTTGGATCCCTGTCCTGCACTGTTTGACCCCTGCTACCCTGACCACGCTTTTTGGGCTGCCCTCTTGTCTTGGTTGCCTGCCTGTTTTGAATAAACAGTGTAACTTACTCTCGCATTGTTCTACCCGTGACACACTGGCTAAAATAATCAGATCGACTCGTGATTTACACTCCTAAACACCAACACAAATTCATCGAACCCACTGCCGTATTACAACCTTCATTCATTTCAACAGAACAAAATAATCACATTAAATAAAATCATATTAAATAAAATAAAACCATATTTTGAGTTATAGTGTAGTGTACTTGACTGACTGTCATCACAGTGCAGGAAATGGCTTATTTTAAACACAGATCTTAAATCTAACCTATATATCGAATATTTCTCATTGTGACACAGCTGTAGGAATATTTCACCTATTTTAGACCTTCGACTTTTTCTGCCACTTAAACACTAGAAAAACTGAAGTTCAACTAAATACAGATTAAACAACTGACCCATACAATTCTAACAACACTCTCCCCATCAGAGACCGATCCACCAATCACTGACCTGGTGGCCAGTTGATGGTCCCGTTGGAGATTTTGTCGTTCGCGCTCTTGTTCTGGCCCCAGCTGTCCGGGGGCACCAGCGGGCTGGCCGGAGAATCCGAGCTGGGGATTAGGTTATAGGGGCTGTAGGAGTCGTCCAGAGGGGGCTTACCTGGAGGACAGAGGTTGGGTCCGGCAGAGATGGCACCTGTGGTGGGGGAGAGAAACACATTAGTTGGCGAATCCTTCTGGACGCTTTCTTGAACCAAACGAAAGCTGTGGTGTATGTACCGTGCTTGCTAAGACCGGGCTCCATGGGGGAGGAGTTTCCGGAGAGGTTTTCCATAGAGTTTGGGTGTGTCCACTGTGACAAGCGGGACTGAGGCTGAGGAGAATCCTTCATGGACAGACCACCCACCTCCATGCAGTTTACATTCATGTTAGGGTTCAGTCCGGCTGGGCAGAGGAAAAACACGGTCAAACCTCAGCGAAGGCCTTTACCCACAAACAGGGCAAACGCTGATGCAGCACTGCCTCTAATCAGCAACAGGTTTTCCCCTTAAAAGTCTGGTGATCTCAGGTTGGCAGGGTAAACCATGCTGCTCTGTGATGCTGTAGTGAGTCTAGACTGCAGTGATGCTACAGTGGTTCGAGACTTCAGCAGGATTATTCAGACAACCCCTATAGCGGAGACGTCCCTTCACTTCTATAGGCACTACCTGCATGAACACACACACTGCAGTCATAGATCAAGTGTGTAACTCTCATTGGCAGCTGTGACTGCTATTAAGCAGCATAAACCATGCGGCTAAACTAGCAGTGCACTTCACCATCCTTCATTTACTACGTACGGAGTAGAAACCGTCCAAAACTGGACTGTTTAACACGGTTTATGGTGTGACGTTACAAATGAAGAGGCTCTGCGTTGTGCATCTTCTCATGGGATTCAACCAATAAAATATATATAAATATAAAAGTTTGATTTTTAGATCTTTGATTGATCATATGTCATTACTCGTCTAACGTAAAAAAGAAAAGAAAACTCTAAGCTAAAAACCGGAGCCAGAATTGTGTCAGATTTCCATAGCTTCCATAGCTTCCATAGCTGACTGTGTAAATTCCGACCTGCTGAACTTCTACTGTGGTGCGTAGTCAAGTCAAGTCATTTTTAGAAAACTGATGATCACTGGAGCCACAAAGCAGCTTTACGGAATCCAGAGTCCCTGATGAGCAAGCTAAAGACGACAGAGGCGAGCCGAGCTGTGGGACGGACCGAGGCTCAGAAGGGAAAACCGTCCTCCACTGGTCAACACTGGACAGCAATGACAAACACAGTGCAGTACTCACAGAGGGAGTAGGGGGAGAACGAGTTTGGAGAAGACTGCGGCTCTTTGGTCTGCAGGTCAGAGACGCTCAGGCCTGACGTCTGTGGGGCAGGAAACGAGTCCAGGGCAGACTTTCCTGCCCCAGGGTGCAGGGCAGGGTGGGAGGGGGGAGGCTGCTGCTTCATTAGCAAAGCCTGTGCCAGCTGCCGCTGGTGCTGCTGGATCTGCTGCTGCATGTTATTGATTGTACGTGCAACCTGTGAAATGTACACAAGAACTGATCAACACACACACACACACACACACACACAGTCACACACACACACACACACTCACCCAGGACAGGAGGCCAAACCATAAACACACAACCAATCACACACACCTATGGACAATTTAGAGAATCCAATCAACCTATCGCAAGCTTTTGGCTAGTGGGAGGAAACCAGAGAACCCGGAGGCTCTGATCAATAAATCAACAAAAACCCGTTTGATCTTTAAAAAAACGCAAAATGATTATTTTAAAATCGAAGAAATGACAGAAAGATTATAATCAGGATAAACCGGTGAGGAAGGCGTCGCCAGAGGGATTTTTATATCACTTCCTCTCTTTCATTAGGAAACGATGGTGTGATTCAATAACGTATCAGAATCATGTGAAAATGTGTGCAGCAGAAAACGTACTGTTTTGCCTTCAAATGCACTTTGGAGATGTTGCCGAAATGATGAATGAACTGCGCTTACTGAGCGCTACCAACCCGCGATGCCACAGGGCACAGCTGGCCTCAGAAGCTTGGAAGATGTAGGAACAGTAGACAACGGTGTGTGTGGCTAAGCAAAGTGTCAAAACACAACTAAACGACCCAGAAGTCACATGACTGAATGTATTTCCACATTAAAAATGAAAAAAATTGAATTAAACAGTTTTTCTAAAAAGCAGCGTGAAGGTATAGCGACATCATGCCACTCTGCTGGGAGATGAACTGAAAACTTGTGCTGATGGTGATGGGCGATGTGGTGGCTCATGTGAGGCATGGACTGGTCAGAGAGGAAGCAGGAAAAAGCATAAGCTCACTTGCTGCTCTTGTTGTCGTATGGGGCCGGAAACATTGCGTTGCGCCTGCAACATCTGCTGCTGAATTTGTAAACGCTGGTATGCCTGGACGAAGACACAGCACAGGGTTAAACTCAGCAAACACACCACTTACACTGCAATCAAGCTGAACAGGGGAAAGCAGCCCGAAGGCACTGGTTCACTTCAGACCGCATCGGACCTGGACGCCAACACTGACCGAGAGGTGCGAAAGTGCCCCCTGCTGGAACTCACCAGTTGCAGCTGGTAGAGTTGGTTCAACAGGGTCATATGCTGAGGGTTTATTGGTGAGGTTAAAAGTGCAGGGTTGAGACCAATGTTTTTTGCTGCAAACTGTAAGAGCTGTGCTTGAACCTGCAGGTGAAGAAAAGGGGACAGTGATTCACCATCGACACATCGTCAACAACAGCTTGAGGAAGAACGTGGCCTAGAGATACACGGTTTGCAGACTGGACACTCGTCCACGTCGGCTCAACTGCACAATGTTCATTATTATTAAAAAGTCAAAATTGGTCAATAGATTGATCTGGTGAGGTTGCAGCTCTGTGTGTGTGTGTGTTTTTATGGCTTTGTGGGTACCTGAGGGGAGAGAAACTGAGGCACTTGAGCACGTAGACTAGGCTGGGAGGAGTTGAGAGGCGGCACTGTTGGCTGAGGAGGAGGCTGCTGCTGCACGGCCCGCGTTTGTGCTGTTCCACTACTGCCAAACATTCCACTCTGCATCTGCACACACACACACACACCCACACACACACACACACACACACACACACACACACAGCAGGCCAGTGTGAGAACATAGCACACTACAGCTGCTCATACGGTGAACAAACAGTACGCTGAAGCCATCAGCTCAGTCCCAGTGTTCGAGTCGACCAGGATCTTGGATCACGAGGTTTCGGGTTGAGCATCTAAACAACGTTGCACTTCCCAACTGAATCTGTGTCACCTGACCCTGCTGGTGCGTTTCCACTGCTGTCTCTTCTCTCGGACCCACCTGTCTGTTGTTCAAGTTTTGCATGGCGACCCCGAGGCCCTGGCTGGGGAGGGCAGCACCGGCCAGTGGGAGCTTCAGGCTGGGAGAAGGCAAAAACGGTGAAGTTTGGGCATCGTCCGCTAGTCCACCATCCTGCAGAGGGAGGAGTTCAGCATTACGCGAAAGTCTCCAACTGAAATGGGGATGCAACACATGGGCAGCGGTGGCCTAGTGATCAGGGACCAGCCCATCTGATGGGAGGGTCACAGGTTCTTCTTTCCCTATCACAGAAATGGAAGAAAAGGGAGGCGGGGCTACCTTGTCCAGGAAGGGGGGGCGGTCTGAGGAGGATTCTTTGGAGATGACTGAAGGCCTGCAGCCCATTGGTTTGTTGATGAGGCCGTTGTTGTAGTCAGAGATTCCCATCCCCCGCTTATCCAGTTCAGTCTTTTTCTCTAGCAGGGCGCCTGTAACGGAAACACACCGTCCATGTTTTGGCTAAAACCCTCTTTGTTCTGCCACTGCTGTGAAGCTCAAAAGGCAGAATTAGCACAGTCAACACTTAACACCTGGTTATGTTTAAACATGTCTACCTCGTATGTACGGTAGGAAGTATATATTAAATATGAATTCTGTTGGGGTCGATAAATATATCGCTGACAAAGCACAACAGCTCATTTCTGACTGATTTAACGCTAGAATCCATTAAGCCAAGTTCTTGTAAGGAGCCTCCTGCTCACGCTTGCCAAAGTGCACGCCCCTAACATTGACACCCTTTTGGTACAAACATTAAAGTTCTTTAATTAAATAAAGTTAATTACAAGTTCTGCCTGTATGTGTGCAGCGTGTTCCCCTTCTCTGTTTATTCCTTTCGACCGTGGTTGGGGACGCAGGGAAGCCTCTGTGTTTGGCTTTTACGGCCGATCGGCAGCTCCTCTCCTCAGTTTCTGCCCTTATTCCCACCAGCGTTGGCACTATAGCACTACATTACCCACAAAGCCTTGCTCTTAAAGATACCGTGGATAACTGTTTGCTATAGAAGGTAGCGTGGGTTTCTTTAAGAGCAAAGTATTGTGGGTAATGCAGTGCTAAAGTGCATAAGTGGGTGGGACTAAGAGCAGATATTAGGTGGGAAAAGCAACAGAGGTGAAAAGTTTGACAGAAACGGAGATCCATGTTTTCGGAGTTACTCCGAATCAGCAGCTGGCAGATCCAAACACAGAGGTTTCCCTGTTTCACAGGCTACAGTCACAAGGTAAATAGGAAAAGAACACACAGAACTTTCATTTAGCGTTTTCTAATGGGTTTGTATGCAGTGTGAACTGTGGCAGCTCACAACACATCACAACATACACACACACACACACACACACACACTCACACACACATACACACATATACACATATACACACACACACACACACACACACAGAGCATACACACACACACACACACACACACAG
>JBBPDA010000030.1:3161536-3173636 GCA_037974385.1 Arnoldichthys spilopterus
AAGGCACCTGTGGCCGACCCGGGGATCGAACCCAGGACCTTCTCACTGTGAGGCGACAGTGCTGACCACTGCACCACTGTGCCGCCCCTGTTTATTTGTTTCAGTAGAAACATCTTTTCCCTCTTTAGCTCCAACATGAGGACATGAGGACATGAGGACATGAGGACGCCCAGGTGCTGCCCAGTTTACACTCAACGGCACCAGCAAACTTCAATCACATCCTTGACAACACGTCCTTAGCAGTACACTCATGTTATGGCAGGACGTCAAACCCGGTAATGCAGTGTTGTGGCTGGAACATGACACATTACTGCAGTAAAATAACTTAACATACAGAAAGTTCCACATAACATCTCCTGTCCCTTCCCTGATTGACCCAATCTCAGGGACAGTAAGGTGAAGGACTGCAACTGTTTATCTATTTCAGGATCGAATCTTTTTTTTACGCCAGCAACAAAAACTGTTACGCTGTTCAGGCCTGGTATTTTCCGCTGCGACCTCGCACCCCCACCCCCACCCCCCGTCAGCCATTAGCGGATGGGGCCATGTATTTTTGAGGCTGTGGTGAGACCGCTCCTGGACTGGCCAATACAAGCTGGCGGTGAGATCAGAGGTCAAGCAGGTTGCGAGATGATTGGGGATGGTAGACTTCCTTGGGAACATTTGCAGGTGTCAGAGCAAGGAAAATGTGTGTGTGTGTGTCTCTCTTTCTGGAACTGTGTGTGTGTGTGTGTGTGTGTGTGTATTATTCCTGGACTTTCATTTCAACCTATACATCTGCTGAGGACTATTAGAGGGCTGGTTTTGAGCGCAGGCTCCAACAAAGAGAGGGCTATTCTAGAATGGAAGGCCTAGGAAAGCGAGAAAATTGAGCTCTTCACTCCAAATGTGGCTGTCACAGATACTTTGGACCGACGATCTGCACCAGCTGGAAAAAAACAAACACTTTCTCCTGGATTATTTTATAATTACTGAGAATGTCATAATCCATGAGGATCGTTTGGTAACCTGTAGAACATGTTCACGTGCCATAAAAATACATGTAGTGTTTAATATTTGTGACAGATGGATGGAACACAAGCTTCATATCAGCTCCAAATTCATCTCAGGAGCACTGCTATTGGTCCACAGGCCCAACATCACACCCCGTCTCATTTAAACTACCACATATGCTGTGTTCATCTTCTCCTTTGGTGGTGTTATTTCTTGTACAAGCATCTGTGGGGCTGGGATTTTGCTGCAGGTGAACGCCTGAGGCTGCAATTATGGGCCATTAACTCAATTGGGGTGTGCGTGCGTGGTGTGGCGTGCGTGGTGTGCATGTGTGTGTGGCTGGCTGGGCCTGAGCGCGTCCTTTTGTGGATACGTTTGAGGGGGTTTAACACAAATGAGCATTTGTTCGTTTGCGATGCAAAACATTTTAGGGACAATATCACACACCAATATTTGCTGCACACATTTTCTTTATAGAAGCCAGCAGGAATTCCTGTAAAAACAGACAGTGTGGGGAAAACGAGAGCAGCTGTTAGAACTGGGATTGTCTTTTTTTTCCAATTCTTTTATATGTTTTTTTGAAAAAAAACAAAAAAAAAACAGCTTAGTCTATTATTTGTTACGTTACTGTGTACAGATAAAAACAAACTGCTCATTTATCATAAAACATTTTGGCTTGTTTTGTTTTTTTAACATGTATGGCTGCAGTTCAGCAGAAAACTGAATACTGTGGACGGCTACATCATCTGAAATGTGTTTGTTACATTACAATATATATATAAATGAGTGTATTCATAATGTAAAACATGTAAAAAAAAAACTGTTGTCACTTTTACCTTATTTACACTGTTCCTCACTGTTCCTGCTTGGTGGTTTCTTCAGATAATTCTTCTGTTGATATTTTTCATGAAATCTTGGTTTTTTAATTAAGGGACCTTCTGAAATTCTCCCCCATCACCTGCTTCCAAAATTTTCTAAACATGTGCCAAGCACAAAACTGATGCTAACATGGCTAACATGAAGATATAACGATGACGAGGATGTTCAATCCCTCGAAAGAGCTCAGAAATATAAATACCACAGCATCGCTTTGATTTATCGGTCTGATTGCAACATAGTTCCTTTATTTTTTTTTCTTTATTTTATTTTTTTTTCTTTATTTTTTCGTATTATTTTTATTTGCTATTATATTTAACTTTCATCATGACCTTTGCATTTTTTTTATTTTATTTTTACCATGCACTTTCTTTTATTTCTTATTTTCATTTATTATTATTATTATTATTTTTATTTGTTCTTATATTTAACCTTTATACTATTTTTCTTGCCTTTTATTTCAATGCCCATCTCTGTAAAGCACATTGAATGACCGTTGTTTATGATTATGTGCTATATAAATAAACTTGCCTTGCTTTTCCTGTACAGGAAACTGAAGATGTTTCTCTTAATTTTGAAGGTAAATATTCTTAAATATAAAAGTATCCCTGTTCTGAACACTACTCTTGAAAATGTATCATGAACTGAAGACAATTACACACCAACCCTGTGCATGTGTGTTTGCAGGTGAGCCTGTTGGACCTTCACTATTCAGAAGGCCATGGTCAAAGTCTTTGTGAGAGGTCAGAGGTCGTGATCCTGGAGCTTATCCCACAGTTTATTTTTAGTCCAAACAAGGCTGCTATTTAAAGCATCATACAGAGGAGGTGTCCTAGTAATTACGGCCGCTCAGTTCAGCCCACCTTCTCAGCTCAATTGCAGCCATGTGTGGACCGGCTAAGGGTATGGGGTCTGCTCCTCTACACACACACACACATGTTTATGTATATGCTTATCCCACACTGTGGGCCATATGTTTGTCCAACATGCAGTCTTATTTGAAATCTGTCCGTCATGCGCAAAAAAGCAGAACAAAATATTTTTACTAGTCCATATTCATTATTTCGATGACGGCCTTTCAGAAGCAGTTAAGGCTCAGCACTGCTGATCTGTATCCCTTTCCTTTTTGCAGGATTTTTCTGAGTATGCAGGACCCCAAGTGCTTTGTAATCCCTCAATCTGCAGGTCATTCATTACGGTGTCCAATAAACTCCAACGTACAGAGTTACAGGCTGCCTTTTTCTGATGCTTGTGGGCTTGGAGGTCTGTGATTAAACTGAAAATGACCAGAGTGGTGCAGGTCAGCTCACCCACCAAGCGGCGCGTAGATGCTGGATCAGATACACCTCTGTTCTCTACACGAGCGCCCAGAACAGTGCCAAGGGACCCGGGCTGCAGACGGTGTGATGACGTCCTCGTGTTTGCTAGACAGTGCTTTGAAGCGTCTTAAATGCTATTCTTTTCCATCGCACCATAAGCAGGCCATAAAACATTTCATTATGCCCTAATTAAAACCCCTGCTGGTTCTGAAATGCACCCCCACAACACCACCACCACCACCACCACCACCGCCACCACACCAATCATTCCCTGTCACCATGCCCCAGTGACAATGTTCTTTCCACTTGCGAACACTCTTTCCACAGTGAACAGAGAGACACTGTGCACTTTGCTGAAAGAAACCTCAAGCTGTGTAGCTGCAGTGTGGAGGTGTCTACATACAAACCACAGATAACTCAGTTTTACTGGAGTTTGCACTTCCTGGCAGGGCACAAAGCGCTCAAACATTTCTGATTTTGCATTCCACGCTTCCCTGCCAACCGATTCCTATCTGCGAAATGGACGGTCGGTGCTTAGTAGTTGGGCTTCCGTTGCAATTTTCTGACCCCAGGGGACACCAGGGTCTTGGCTTAGAAAAAACTCCTGTGTTGCTCTGAATAAATCGCTCTGAATAAGATATAAACGGTGACACCGAAAGTGCTCTGAGAAGGTTCCTTTCCAGACCGAGACCATCTTCCGCCTGAAAAGATGACTGTGTTCCAGTGAAATGGGAACCATCCTGAGGTTAAATAGCCAAGGCGACCCAGATGGCGAAACCTCAAAATTTCTACCATACAACCAAGAAGAAAAAAAAACTTTGCACTGTTGCATTTTTAGAGCAATTTCAGGATTAAGCTGAAATTGTTGGGTTTATGGAAGTCCTAGTCTTAGGTCAGTGAGAATTTCGAAAGCTGCATCTGAAACACTGTCCAGTCCGAGTGGAAAGACTGAATGTCAGAGAAGACAGAAAGAAAACAAAGGAAGAGACGGAGATGTGTGTTTTATTGATTTAGCCATTCATGTGGATGAAACCATAAATCATCACTCGCCATGTGGCTGTGTGTATGTGTTTTTGTTATTTTAGTCTGAGAAAGCTTAAAGCAAAGCAAAGCTCAAGGATAAGATAACCTCCACCATGACACATCTGGTAACACTTCGCTGTAATTGCTGCGAAACCCTGACGATCTGAGAAAAAATTCCAATGTGCTTTTTTTAAAACTCTGTTTGCCTTGTGTCTGAATTTTTGGTAATTTGCTGTTTTGTCATGTATACGTCTATGTGATCGGATCTATATAATCTTTGTTTTTTAAGCAAAGCTCTTGTCTACTCTTCAACTGTTAATACTAAAGTTTTCATGCAATTCTTTCATACACAAAAGATTCTTCAATGAACCTATTTGGAATCAATGTGCTACAAGGGATTCAAATATCCTTGATCTAGATGTATACCCTGCCACTTTCAAACATAAAAAGCATAAAAATACATATACATACACACCACCAACCCCCTCAGACAATTCAGACTTAACCAGTTAAAAAACTCTTTTCTCTGTGTAGAACATGACACACTCTGTCATGGTTTCTTATGCTGCTACAAACTACATCACACATATTTATTGTTATTGACAATTTTGTTATTGTCAACTTTCTGTATTCTGCATATCTGCACATCTCCCCTGCTGCTCTGTCCCACTGCATTGAACTGCACTGTCTTGTCCACTGCCAACTGCACTGAACGCTGTCTTGTCTCGTCGTATTTCTTGTTTAGTTTTAGTTTAGTTGTTTAGTTTAGCTTAGTTTCATTTATTTGTATTGTTGCTCTTGTGTTCTGTCCTGTTTGCACTTGTGCTCTGTTCTGTTCTGCTTTTGTGTTGCACCGTGGTCCTGAAGGAACTTTGTTTCGTTTTTACTGTGTACTGAAATCACTGTTGAAGTAACATTAAAGTTAATGGCGATTCAACATTCAACATCAAAACAATACCAGCAAATAAGCCAGTGTTAGGTTAATCAACATTTCAGTTGTTTTAGGAGGGTTACCAGTAAATATGTTAAATAAAATAACGTGTCATAAACACTTTGTAACCTTTCATGATTAGAGGTAGATGCTCACTGTTTGCTGACTGAAACTGTTGTTTGTGAATGTGCTCCGTTCAACTGTTGTTTGTGAAACAGTGGCTCTGCAGCTCTGGAGTTGCACAGGATTGTGGAACTCTAAAAAAAACTGTGAAAAATTCTCCTCTTGAGGGTTAATGGACAGTAAAAAGATAGAAAAGACAGTACCCAAGAAAGAAGCTTTAACAACACAACTGAGACACTGATAGCCTTTATTACATTTATACTATTGCAGTGTGAAATACTTAGTTACTGGTGCAGAATTATTTATGGTATTATTGTATGTGTATTAATAACACAATATCAATATTGTTTTCTAAATTTCATAGTTATTGTCAATTGCGAAAGCACTTATCAGCATTTCTAGATATTCTACATCACTAGATTTCCTTTAACAGTTTTGGATTCGGTTTAACTCACACCTTACCCTTTGGGTTAGGGTTAGGGTTTAGGGTTAGGGTTTAGGGTTAGGGTTTAGGGTTAGGGTTAGGGTTAGGGTTTAGGGTTAGGGTTAGGGTTAGGGTTTAGGGTTAGGGTTTAGGGTTAGGGTTAGGGTTAGGGTTAGGGTTTAGGGTTAGGGTTAGGGTTAGGGTTTAGGGTTAGGGTTTAGGGTTAGGGTTAGGGTTAGGGTTAGGGTTTAGGGTTAGGTTAACCCTGGTTCCACATATGATATGAAATTGATATTTTCTTGCTTCAGTTTTGACCCAGGTCTGACATTTTCTAATTCCAGTTTCTACTTCAGTTTGACCATTGCTGGTTCAAATTTGAACTTTGATTCTTTAAAGCCCCAGTTTTGACTAAAACTCTATCATCATTTTTTGACTGTACAAAGTACAACAACCGTTGATACCAGACAATTACATCTATACCTTTTTCCATACCTTTTAACTGTCCAGTATCAAAGGTTCCAGTTTTATAGTTTTTGGTACCCCTTCCAGACTGCACTAGGACCACAGGGCTTAATGGTACTTGAGACTGTTCCCATCCAACTTTGGTAACAATTGCAGCTAAAGCAAATGACAGTTCTTTATTCCGGTCAGTAAGTTCAATCTGTGAATTAGAATGGCATGTTGGTGTGCAAATGACAAGTTAATGCCTTATTACAACACTTCGCTAACATGTTTCGGTTTCTTACGTCTGAGGCCTTGCTTGAGCCTGAACAAAAGTCTATGTACATGTAAACATTGTGTGAGTGCAAAACAGTTTAATATTTTGTTTAACATCATCTAACAATTTTAGCAAACTAGCAAGTAATAGAGCTAATTAGCTGTATTAGACATTTTAGTGACATTTGATTTGTCTTTCAAGCAGATTAATGAACTGTGAGTTCCTTTGGTTCTATTTAGGTTTAACCCAGTCAGGTTTTGGCCTAAATTAAGCTCATTCTTGCTCCAATTTTTATTCCAACCTAACTCTCCCTGGTTCAGGTTTCCTCCTTGCTTCATTCTAGTTGCAACGTTGGTTCCAGTTTTGATCTTACCATTTTCTCTTTTGGTCTATTTGACTCTGCCCTAATAATATTGTGGGCATTCTGAACAGTGATTTCATCTGTGGACAGTAAATATGACATCATGATGTCCTTTTATTCCAGCAAATGTTCTTTTTTGATAAAGCTTATGAAACATCCCTCTGAGATGTGGAACTAGCAGACCAGTAGTTCAAAGAGTTCACCCGGGGGCGATGCTGTGCCAATCTAGCACCACCCTTCTCCTCCTCTACATGAGCCTGGGTGTCCTGCTGCCTGTGGTGAGTTGTGGGTCCCCCATGAAGCCCAGACGCCCACGGCGCACTGATTACAGAGAGTAATGAACCACAGCCACAGGAAGGGGCACCGCCAGTGGACCACCAGTTCCCATCTGCCCCTCCCCACTCCCCAGAGCTCTGGAGTGAAACCATGTCACAGGTAAACACATGGCAAGGCAGCGTAGATTGGCATCTCCCAGACTCCACAGAGGGCCCAGTGCAGAGACAAGAGGGAAGAAGCTGGCATGAGTGCACGGAGAGACCCAGGCATCTTATCTCTCTCCTCCAGAGATGAGACTCATCCAGGCGCTCACTGACTGTACAAACATGCTGGGGCACATCTGAGTGTAACGCATTTTCACTTCAGTGTCTCTGCATTGAAGTAGCAGCTTCATATTTACAATAAGTACAGACCTACTATTAGATAACACAATGGTGTGAATGGGAATGTGCAGCAGATGAGCCCACTTCAGGTTTAGTCAAAGCAGAAGGCTGAGGGTATTAAAGCTGTACAGAATAATTAAAAGCAGCTAAACTCTCATTCTTAATTTCACACAATCACTGCTTCTTCTAACATAATGCACTTCGTTTCACTGGGACTTTGTAGTGTTGCAAACTACAGGTTTTCTATAATTGAAATAATGTGTGTAGAGATAGAGGCTTGTTAATCCTTTAAGTGGTTTTCTTTCTACCTATTGTGCTCTGCTTGAGTGGCTCTGAAAGCAGATGCTTAAAGAGAAGCCCAGTGCCAGGTCAGATTTAACTCATGTTTTCTTTGGCATTAGCTTTGTTTTTATTGTCTTTTTCTAACAATTAAAGATGCTTTAATGCTGGAATCTACTGCCACATTCCGAAAAACATACCTTTCTTGAATGGCGACTTAGCAAGAGGAACTTCACTCACCTACTGTTTCAGCCTATTTCACCTATTTAGGTTGACTATAGCCTGTACAGTCAACCTACTATTGCTTGAGGTGACGTTTGGATAGACAGAGGCAGGGAGAAAGTGGAGGTAGGCTGATTACAGTCAGAGTATCTTTATTAAGGCAGCTGGAAGAAGAAGGTAGAGTCCAGCAAAGCAATTAATATTTGAGCATATGAGTTCCTCTGAAGTGTGAAGTACTCGAGTATTGTCATGTCTACCCTTAGTCTGTATGTATGACTGAGTGACAAGACTATTTTTGTCATTATAATTATATGTCCATCATCTACCAAAGTCATGTAGCAAATGTAACTGAGGCAATTAGCTTCACTAATGGCCGTTTATTTGTGTGTTTGGCTGTTTCATCATACTTACAGAGATTACGCAGTGTGGTTGTATCTTTCTAACAACTACAACACACTTTTGTCATTAATGTAATAACTTCCTTCAGTTTAAGAGATATTCCAATGCAAAAAAAACAGTTGTTTATATTATTATATTATATTTCTCATTCATAAAGGAATGTGTAATATCAGGCTTTGCTTGCCTCTTGCTCTACAAAAAGATTTACAGTTTGACTGATAGGTTGGAGTATTCAGAGTTTGCCTTAGAGTCCCTGCCACTGGATGATGAATCTGAGGTGCTTGTCAGTGCATAGCAGGCAATGACATACGTTTTGGGCAAAGCTCTCTCAAGGTATTGCACTGTTTCTAACCCGTGTGCTTGCTTCAAAAACTGGGACTTAAGTTCAGGTTGAAAAACACAGACAGTCCCGAGTGCGTTTTTACATTAATGTTGTAAATAAATGAAACCTTTCACTTCCGACAGTGAGAGGGTAAAAGGTCATGTGCAGTTATTACTGCAGTTCTGCTTTAGTGCAGCTGGTTGCCGCAGCAGGTTGAGTACAGCTTTAAGCAACCTTTGATTACAGAAAAAAATTCAGTCTGACGGACAGAACAAAACGCGGTAAAAGTGGCGTTTGAAGGAAAGAGGCAAAACAACTTGAAATAGTTGGCTAATGCTGTTTAACATACTTAAACAAGCAAATATTTCACCCTCTTTAATACAGGGTCACAAATAAAGCTGATATGCTTTCAAAACCACAAGAAAAAGTAGCTTTTTATCCATCCATTCATCCATCCATCTCTCTATTTTCTAAACCGCTTCTTCCGTTTCCGGGTCTCAGGGAAGCTGGAGCCAATCCCAGCTGACTGTGGGCCTAAGGTGGGGTTCACCCAGGACAGGAGGCTCCACCCATCACAGGGCAACACACAGACAGACGACCAATCACACACACACTCACACCTACGGGCAATTTAGAGCATCCAATCAACCTACTACTTTGGACTGTGGGAGGAAACCAGAGAACCTGGAGGAAACACACGGCAACACGGGGAGAGAGAACACACTCCACACAGAAAGGCCCCGTGGCCGACAGATCTAATGTTCTCCTGTAGAGAAAGTGAGAACATCCTTGGTCTCAGAAGTTTTACTGAGCTAGTATTACTGCCTTCAACAGAAATAACTTCAGGTGCTTTGCGTAATTGTTTACCGCTCTCTGGCATTAACATTATTTTAGCATTAATTTCTGACTGTTCCATGCAAAATTTATTCAGCTTAGTTCAATATTTATGAGGGTTTATTTGGTTGTACTGCCCTTTTCAAATCCCACCCAAAATTTCAATGTGGTTCAATGTTTCTTCTTTCTGAGCCATTCTTTGGTGGATTTGCTATTGTGCTTAGGATCATTATCTTTTTAAAAGCATAACAGTCTTTAGCTCCTCGGCTTCATTTTGCAGACTGAGAGCTTCAAGCATTTATAGCTGTGTGACGCCCAGTTCTTCAGGTAGCAAAGCAACCCCAAACACATCTTACACATCTCCCGTGCTGGTCAGGTTTGCCTTTCTGATTGTAGATGTATGGACTTTGACACATCTGACCGGCTTCTTTTTGCATCAAATGGCCTGACCTATAGCTGAAATTGGCATAATTTAAACACCATGTGCTGGTGATTTTCCTTACAGTGTTTCAATTAAACAAATGTAGAAATTACAATCAAACTTCACCTGTAGGTAAAAGAGGGCATCAGATACATGAATGTAGCTGTAGTTGTCACTTCAGGATTAGCTGTTACATTGGATAACAACTGACTAACCAAACATTTCAAGTTGTTTTGTCTATTTCTCTTTGTAGCAGACACCACATGGACTGTGTGTGAAGTCTTTCAGACTTTAAGGCTTGTTATTTTAAATCCATGCTCAACTTGGCAGATTGTTTTGTAAGAATTGACTTTTGTGCAGTGCAGTGCCTGCTATTAATAATGAGGCATGGCTAGCAATTGCACCCAAAAGACTCAAACTTTCACCACAGGAGGACGGGTTTCTTCCTTCTGAGCCTCCGTTCCTCCCGAGGTTCCTTCCTACAGCTTAGGGAGTTTCTCCTGCTGACGTGGCCTTCGGCTCTTTGGGGCTCGGACCCGGTTTCTGTAGAGCTGCTCTGGGACGACGTCAGGTGTAAAAAGTGCCATAGACATAAACTTGACCTGACTTGACTTTCACCCCACAAACTGAAGAACTGTGTCAGACTCCCATGAAGTTACTTGTACAATCATCTAAACTGGGCTAATTGGGAAAAAAAGTTGAACTATATCATCAGATTACTATGACATGAAGGTAAAAACAACTGTGGCATTTTATTTGAGGAACCATATCATTCCTAAAGACACTCTTCTATTATCTGTTAAATTGCATTTTCATCCTTCAGGGTTGTAAAACTGTTACAACCGTCCTAGATGATCATGATGAATCTCCGTGTGCTTTCTGTGGCAAATTCTCTCAAAACAGGCAGTAAATTCAAGTTCCTCCGAAAAAACTCTGATGGCTTGTCTGTGGCCAGCGTTGCTCATTTCCTTACCAAGAGTTGGGCTAATTGGAGGCTTTGCCCATACATGGTCTCTTTAATAGCTGACCCCACCATATCGTCCTCCGTCTTCTCCCTTCTTCCTCTCTCTATCCAAAAGCTGCCCTAGGCGAGGGTAGGCCTGCCAGAGCCTGCTCCCAGATGGCAGCTTGAGGGAAGAGAGACGGAGAGAGAGAAAGAGAGAGAGAGAGAGAGAGAAAGAGAAAGAGAGAGAGAAGGAACGCCTCGGTGAGGTTCAAAGACAAGGCGAGTCCACGTCAACGCCTTTGAAGTTCCTGGCAGCCGCCAGACAGCAGGAGACAATCTGTCTCTCCAGAGAGCCACCCAGCCTCGGCAACCCTTAGACCGCCCTAAACCCTCCGGCTAGTCTTAATACACACAAAAACACGTGTCAAGTTTTCTCATAAGACTGGCAGGTAAAGACACCTGATGAGTAGGAAGGTCACGGAGTCAAACTCATGTTACGTGACAAGTGCTCACTGTTTCGTTTCTACTGTTTCGCATTTAAACTCTTGTACAGGTAAACGTCATTCAAAGTGAAAACATGATTTACTTTTATAAGGAATTATTGCATCATGTTCAATGATACATGCAAGATTGCAAAGACAGAATTAGTAGCTACTAGTTGTCACTGTGAAGAGGCAGGGTATGGTTAGAGCTCTTTGTTTATGTAGATACATGCACTGCAGAACAGAATCTCTTCAATGATGTTGTGTAATTTGCTCAATGGGCAAATGTGCCAATATGCCTACTGCTTACACTGAGAGCAAAACTAGAAAATGGGCAGAAGCTGATTTAAAGGGTTTTTTGAGGTTTCAACTGGTGCAAAGTGTTACTTCTGCTAATGAAAACCAAAAATTCTAAATATAGTCTAATTATTCTAAATAATTCTTTGACTCAATTTTGGTTCTGTTATTACCCTTTCAGTAAATGGCTTTGTTGAGAGATGTGTGAATGCGAAGGTTTAAAGAATAAAATCCAAAGTTTCTTAAAACAACTGTTTGGAAAGAAAAGACTATTGTGTGCATCCTTAAAACTGTAAAAGAATAAATCTTTCAATCAAACATACGTTTTTATGACATCGCACCCTTCTCTTTTTTAACTGGAATTCTGCTTTGCATATATGTATATATGTGTATATGTATGTGTGTGTGTATGTGTGTGTGTGTGTGTGTGTGTGTGTGTGTATGTGTGTGTGTGTGTGTGTGTGTGTGTGT